>ML415214.1:0-19396 GCA_005239525.1 Nicotiana knightiana
ATATATATATATATATATATATATATATATATATATATATATATAGACACACACACACACATATATAGTTCTTCTATTTAAACATAGGAACAAATCTTATATTCTAAGATTGTGAATATTTTTTTGTACTTTTTAATTTTCTTAAATAAAACCTATTAAGAGTAAGATAAAAATTTAAAGTATTAAGATTAGACGTAAAAGAAATATTTACACCAAAATAATATAGAATTTGGGTTTGGTGAAAAATTAGTTGTCCACAATCTCACCCAATTTCAAATCTAAAAACCCGAAATCCTAACCTTTCTTCTACAAGACGACTCGAGAACATTTATTGACTTATACCTACATGAGTAAATATCCCTTGATGAGAGATATTGATTCATGTGGGTTTGAGCCATTTTCAAACCCCGCCGAAATCTGTCAAACACCACACTGTTATTCCCCCCCTTTTTTCCTTTTCTATTTGTTCTTTGTTTTTTTTTATTTTTCAGTTAAAATCATGAATCATCACTGTTTTAGGTCTAGGTATTTTGCTTTTTCCTTCACTGTTCCCCCCCCCCTGTTTATGCTTCTTCTTCTTGATTAGCTAGGCCCTAAACGTATTTGTGTTAGTCATGTTTTAATTATTTCGTTCTCGTCAATTAGTAACTAGGGTTCTTGATAACCATGTTTCTTGGCATAGTTTTTTATCACTGTTTCATATGTGTGCTTGTTTCTTTTTTTCTTGATCCGTTTTGGTTAATTGATTCTGTTTATTTAGTTCAATCGTATGTGTTTGGATTAATTGAACCATGTTTAGGCAGTCGAATAATTTAGTTTAGGTTTTAAGGTTAGTCTAAGTTTAAATATGTCCATAACAGTCATGTATTTGTTCTTGCTCGGATTCCTTTGAATATAATGAATGATCAGCTGGTTTCTTATGTGTTTGTTTGGCTTTTAATTCGTTGGATTAATTAGTCCGGGTTAATATGCATATAGGATGTCTAGAATCCTTTGACAATTAGTTTTTCCTAACCTACTGTTTTTATTATTAAATTTTGACCCTAATGAGTTAGCCATTCCTGTTAATCTCAAGCTTTGTCATCGATTAGGTAAAAGTTAATCTCTAGTCTAAATGTTAGGATTACCTTCTAATTTCTCTTATTCTTTCTGTTTTAACCAAGATATATTTTGACATAAATAACTGAGTGTGTAGGAAACAGTAAACCGAGGTAACTAATAAGTATGATTAGAAACTAACTCTAAGAGCCTAATCAATTAACCCTTAATTAAATGTCACGACCCAAATTCCAACTCAGGTCGTGATGGCGCCCAACACCGGAGTCGGGCAAGCCAACATCAGTTTACTAGCGAGATTACTTTACTTATTTAAATGTTTAAGTGCTTGAAATTTTTTAGATTTAGAATCATTTAAAGAAAACGGTCAAGTGATACAACTTGATTAAATGAACTCAAAAGATCGTTTGCCAACATATGTAGTGTAGCAAAAAATATTAGAAAAACCAACTACGTGTGCCAAGACCTAGTGTCACAAGTCCACAAGCGACTAGTGGAATATACAAAGTAGACAAAATAAATATACAACTGTCTGAAAGGGGTAGACAAAAATATTCAAAAATAATAGAAACTCCACAGTGCTGCTGAGGAACGCCGGGAAGAGCAATTCACTATGTAGTCTAGTCCAGTAAGTACTCTCACGATCGCGCTCCGGTATGATAACCAGATGCACCAACCTCAGAACCTGTACAATTAAGTACAAAAGCGTAGTATAGTACATATAAACAAATATGTACCAGTGAGTACCCGTCTAAACTAGAAGAAGTAGTGACGAGAGGTAGACGTATTACTCACTAGGGTCATTAGCAATAATATAATTAAACAGGTTTAATCAGGATTAGCAATTATGGAAATCAAGTAGACATGGAATATCAAGTATATGAACTACCACCTACCGCAAGTGTCAAATAACAACATTAATACAAGTCCAAGGCCCCCTACCACATAGAAAAATTCATTTGAAAATATTAATAAGACTCTCAGTCAAATACATAGCATATAGTATGCCGAGGCGTACGGCCGAAGCGACACAAAAATTTAAATGTGCACTGCCGAAGGGTCGAACGGCTCGAACGATAGATGCATCTATTACCCCGCTCGCGAATCTATCGTGCGACGCGATTGACGTAATATAAGGCTACCCCTCTCACGAATCATACATGCGACACATGTGCTCGTATACATTCAGAGAATTGTCAGGAAATTCAGGAAATATGGAATTCATACTTGGAAAGACAAGAATCATGGCAAAAACAAGATTTAATGTAACCTTCCATTTTCTCATTCTAGTTTCAAGGATAATAATCGCCTAGGAATACATGCAGGGATACACATAAGGCATATAAGCATGCTTGTGAGTCCTAAATACTACCCGACATAACATAGTAGTAGCTACGCACAGACTCTCGTCACCTCGTGCGTGCGTAGCCCCCACAAATAAGGACAATTCAATCATTTATAATTACCTATGGGGACAATTCCCTCTTACAAGGTTAGAAAAGAGACTCACCTCGCATATAACCTACTTCCCGGGTCAAGAACACGCCCGAAACTCCATACTCTACACCCGATGACTCGAAATTAGTCAAATGTTATATAAATACATTAATATACACTCAAAAATATGAAATTCTCTTACTAGCTTAGCTAATTCATCTTTCTTGAAGAAATCCCAAAATACACCCCCAGGCCCACATGCTCGGATTCTGGAAATTTTCGAAGAAAACACTCACCCATGGCCTAGGGGTCATTAATATATAGTTTTTACATGATTTCATGGTAGAAAAGTGGTGAAATTCCCTAAANNNNGAGACTCACCTCGCGTAGAACCTACTTCCCGGGTCAAGAACGCGCCCGAAACTCCAAACTCTACACCCGAGGACTCGAAACTAGTCAAATATTATATAAATACGTTAATATACACTCAAAAGTATGAAATTATCTTACTAGCTTAGCTAATTCATCTTTCTTGAAGAAATCCCAAAATACACCCCCAGGCCCACATGCTCGGATTCCGGAAATTTTCAAAGAAAACACTTACCCATGGCCTAAGGGTCATTAATATATAGTTTTTACATGATTTCATGGTAGAAAAGTGGTGAAATTCCCTAAANGTCTTCACCCTAACCCCTTTGATTTACACTAATTAGGTGTTAATCTACCTAAGATTTAGTGTAATAATCTAACATTTAAATGGAAGTTACTTATCTTTTAGTAGCTAGGCCGAATACCCTCTTGAAAGCTCTCAAATTCGCCAATGGAGGAGAAGAAAGTGGTGAAAAATGGTTGAGTCCCGAATTAAATGGGCTCACTGCCTTCAATGACCTCGCACATGCGGCTCGAGGACCGCACCTGCAGTCCCGCACCTGCGGTCCTGCACCTGCGGATTTTGGCAAGGAGCCTAGGGATCTTACCTGCGGTAGAAATTTCGCACCAGCGGACACGCTCCTGCAGATAAGGGTCCGCACCTGCGAAAGTAGGACTTTCCTCCTGGGAGTCGCACCTGCGAGGCCTTGACCGCAGGAGCGGTCTCGCACCTGCGACCTAAGAAACCGCACCTGCGGTCACACCAGACCTGGTGCACCAGCAGCTGAAACTACTGGTTTTTGGCCCCGTTTGGTGTCCGATAGGCACCTGGGCCCACCCGATCCCCCGTGCAAATATACCAACAAGTCCTACATTATATAACGGACTTGCTCGAGCCTTCGTAACATCCAAAACCACGCTAAAACTCAAAATCACTCCTCAAAACCCCTAGAATCAAACTTAAGAATTTTCAAGTTCTTGAATTCGGTTTCAATGCGCCGAACAGACCTATACTACTCAGAATGACACCAAATTTTGCAAGAAAGTCATAAATGACATAACGGTACTATTCCCGATCTCGGAATTCCATTCGGACCTCGATAACTCAAAAACACGTTCCAAACCAAATTATGAACTTAAGGAAACTCTATTTTTGCTATTTGGCGTCGAAATGCTCCCGGGTCATCCAAAACCCATTACGGACATACGCACAAGTCCGAAATCATCATATGAAGCTTCTGGAATCAGCAAAACTCGATTCCGAGGTCGTTTACTCCGAATTTTGACCGAAGTCAAACTTGTCCTTAAAGCCAAATCTTAAGGAACCAAGTGTTCCTACATTACCCTATACACTTCCAAATCCCGAACCACCCGTCCCCGCAAGTCATGAATCACTGAAAGCCGCTACAGGAAGTCTTATTTAGGGGAACGGGGTCCGAATACACAAAATGACCGGTCGGGTCGTTACATGCTCCACCTCTTAAACAAACGTTCGTCCTCGAATGGGTCTAGAATCATACCTGAAGTGCTGAATAAGTGTGGATATCTGCTTCGCATGTCCTCCTCGGACTCCCAAGTCACCTCCTCAACTGGTTGGCCTCTCCACTGGACCTTCACCGCAGAAACTCTCTTGGACCTCAACTGGCGGTCCTGTCTGTCAATAATGACAACTGGATCCTCCTCGTAGCTCAATCTCTCATCCAACTGAATAGTGCTAAAATCAATCACGTGAGAGAAGTCGGCGTGATACCTCCGGAGCATGGATACATGAAAGACTGGATGGACTCCTGATAAGTGGGGAGGTAGAGCAAGCTCATAGGCAACCTCTCCAACACGCCTCAATACCTCGAAAGGACTTATAAACCTCGGGCTCAGCTTGTCCTTGTTCCCAAATCTCATAATGCCCTTCATCGGCGAAACCTTTAGCAGAACCTTATCTCCCTCCATAAATGACACGTCACGTGCCCTCTGATCTGCGTAGCTCTTCTGTCTGGACTGTGCTATGCGGAGCCTCTCCTGAATCAATTTCACCTTCTCCAAGGCATCTCTCACCAGGTCCGTGCCATATAACTTAGCCTCGCCAGGCTCAAACCACTCGATANCATCTGAACCGTACGCTCCGATTGACCATCAGTCTGCAGATGAAATGCTGTGCTGAGGTCTATCTGAGTACCCATCTCTCTGTGCAATGCTCTTCAGAAGTGCAAGGTGAACTGAGAACCTCGATCTGATATAATGGACACCGGCACACCATGCAACCGGACTATCTCTCGAATGTAAATCTAGGCTAGCCTCTCTGAAGTATAAGTAGTACACACCAGAATAAAATGCACCGATTTGGTCAATCTATCCACAATGATCCAAACCGCGTCAACCTTCCGCAAGGTCCGAGGTAACCCAACCACGAAGTCCATAGTGATGCGCTCCCACTTCCATTCAGGAATGGGCATCTGCTGAAGTAGGCTTCCTGGCCTCTGATGCTCATACTTAACCTTCTGGAAGTTAAGACACTTAGCCACATACCCCACAATGTATTTCTTCATCCTCTTCTACCAGAAATGCTGCTTCAGATCACGATACATCTTCGTAGCACCAGGATGAACAGAATACCGTGAACTGTATGCCTCCTCTAGAATCCCCTGCCTCAAGCCATCAACATTAGGAATAAAAAACCGACCCTGAAGTCTCAGAACACCATCCTCATCAATAGTAACCTCCTTGGCACCACCCTGAACCGCTGTCTCCCGTAGCTCTGCCAAGCGTGGATCATCATACTATCGAGCCTTAATCTCCCCCAATAACGAAGACTGAGCCACTACATGTGCAAGAACTCGACGAGGCGCTGAAAGATCTAATCTCACCAAGAGATTATCCAGGGACTGAATGTCCAAGGCTAGAGGTCTCTCCTCCGCTGCAATGAAATCAAAACTACCCATACTCTCCGCCTTCCTGCTCAAAGCATATGCTACTACATTCGCCTTACCCGGATGATAAAGGATGGTGATATCATAATCCTTCATCAACTCAAGTCACCTGCTCTTCCTCAAATTAAGATCCCTTTTCTTGAACAAGTGCTCCAAGATGCGGTGTCTGTATAAAGCTCACAAGACACCCCATACAAGTAATGCCTCCAAATCTTAAGAGCATGAACAATCGCTGCCAACTCCCAATCGTGCACCGGATAATTCTTCTCATGAACCTTCAGTCGGCGCAGAGCATAAGCAATAACTCTCCCTTCCTGCATCAACACACACCCCAAGCCAACACGTGAAGCGTCGCAATACACTGTGTACATCCCATAACGGGATGGCAATACCAGAACTGGTGCTGAGGTCAATGTCGTCTTGAGCTTCTGGAAGCTAGCCTCACACTCGTCGGACCACCGAAATGGAGCATTCTTCTGAGTCAACCTGGTCAATGGGGCTGCAATAGATGAAAAGCCCTCCACAAATCACTGATAGTATCTTGCTAGACCTAAGAAACTCCTGATCTCTGTAGCTGTAGTAGGACGTGGCCAACTCTGAACTGCCTCAATCTTATTAGGATCAACCTTGATACCCTCTCCAGATACTACATGTCCCAAGAATGCCACGGAGTCCAACCAAAACTCACACTTGGAGAACTTAGCATATAGCTTATGTTCTCGCAGAGTCTGGAGCACAACTCTCAAATGCTGCTCGTGCTCTCCCAGGCTACGTGTGTAAATCAAGATGTCATCAATGAAGACGATGACAAAAGAATCAATATATGGCCTGAACACCCTATTCATTAAATCCATAAATACTGCTGGAGCATTAGTCAAGCCAAAGGACATCACCAGGAACTCATAGTGGCCATATCTAGTACGAAAAGCAGTCTTCGGGACATCTGGGGCCCGAATCTTCAATTGATGATAGCCCGATCTCAAGTCTATCTTAGAGAACACCCTGGCACCTTGCAACTGGTCAAACAAATCGTCAATACGCGGCAATGGATACTTGTTTTTGATGGTGACCTTGTTCAGCTGGCGGTAATCAATACACATTCGCATGGACCCATCCTTCTTCTTCACGAATAGAACTGGAGCACCCTACGATGATACACTCGGTCTGATAAATCCCTTAGCCAACAAATCCTCTAGCTGTTCCTTCAACTCTTTCAACTCCTTAGGAGCCATACGGTACGGGGGAATGGAAATAGGCTGAGTATCTGGAGCTAAATCAATGCAGAAATCAATATCATGATCTGGAGGCATGCCTGGAAGGTATGAAGGGAATACATCAGCAAACTCTCGAACAACAGGCACTGAATCAATCGTTGGAGACTTAGCGGTGGTATCCCGCACATAAGCAAGATACGCCAAACAACCCTTCTCGACCATATGTCGAGCCTTAGGATGGAAATAACTCTACTGGCTGCACTAACCGAGGAACCTCTCCACTCCAGCGTAGGCAACTCAGGCATGGAAATCCAAGATGGCATGATAAGGAGATAGCCAATCCATGCCCAGGATAATCTCAAAATCAACCATATCGAGCAATAGGAGGTCCGCTCTAGTCTCGAACCCACAAAATGTGATCACGCAAGACCGATAAATCCGGTCTACCACTACAGAATCACCAACGGGAGTGGATAAATATATAGGAGAGCCCAAGGACTCACGAGGAGCATCCAAAAAACAAGCAAACAAGGCTAACATATGAATAAGTAGATCCTGGTTCAAATAGCACTGATGCCTCTCTACCACATACTGAAATAATACCTGTGATCACGACATCTGCTCGGGCCGGAATGGCGTAGAATTTGGCTGGAGTACCTAAAGACTGACCTCCGCTGGACTGAATAGGAGTTAGCTAAGCTCCCCCTGCCTGGACTCCACATCTAGGACGAGCTCTACCAGCCTGTCCTCCACCTCTAGGTGGACGGGGCGCCGGTGCTGGGGGTGCATGCTGGTACTCTGCTGAATGGCCTTGCCCCTAAGCCTGGGACAAGTCCTCCTCATATGGCCTGAATCCCCACACTCGTAACACCTCGATGGAGGCATGGCCTGCTGCCTTGAAGATGAACCCTGAATAGCTGGGGGACGATGAGGACTCTCTGGCATGGCACTGAAGTAAGGACTAGAAGACCCCTGATGACTTGAATACCCGCCGGAGGGACCCTGAATAGCTGGTGGGCGGTAAGAACTCTCCGGCATGGCACTGAAATAAGGTCTCACTGGAGCACCACGAGAAGGTGGTAGAGGATCTGAATATGGAGGCCTGCTGGGCTGGCCTCTACCGAACTGACCTCTACCCCTGGCTGGGGCACCTCTGAAATCTCCAGAAAATCTAGTTCTCTTGTCCTGCTGACCCTGCTCTCTGCCCGTCGATCGGTAACCCTCAATTCGGCGAGCTTACGAACCAAGTTTACCATTCAAATGTCCAAGAATTTCAGAAATTATTACTATTCTTATATATTTCAGAAACAAACTTGCTGAAATTGACAGTTTGGGCTCTCCTTTTGCTGGTGGGTGCGAATTGATCGGCTCACCAATAGGCGCAATTTCAAAAGTACATCAATTTTATTTTCATTTTTCCTTGTTTTCTCTAAAAATATAATGGATCTTATAAAAGGTCTTCTTATTTTTTATTTTTTGGTTTAGCCATTTGTATTTGGACTTTACGGACCCAATTAATTTGGGTTTACATTGGACAAGCCTACTAAGAGAGTAAAACACCTCCTACTAAGAAGTTGTCATGACCCCAAACCACCCGGTCGTGATGGCGCCTATCATGGAACTAGACCTGCCCACATATTTTCAGAATAATACGACACTTCATAATAAAGGTGTTTGTAAACCATTAATTAATAAAACTTCATGGTATAAGTTTAAATAACAAGTGCGGAAAGAAACAAACAAGCCCGACATCGGGGTGTCGAAAGTCACGAGCGTTTACCAAGGATTATCCGAAAACAACTAAGACTATTACAATGTGGAAAACACTAATATAGTCTAAGGAAGATAAGAGGGAGAAGACCAAGGCTGCGATTGCCATGCAACTACCTTGCCGACTCCGAATATCCGCGACGGATGGAAGAATCAGCGCTCGCTATCATGTCCAGAAATCCTTGGATCCGCACACAAGGTGCAGGAAGTAATGTGCGTACGCCAAATCAGTAAGTAATATATGTAAATAAAGACTGAGCAATAAGAAACACATAAATCCACGTCATGAAATCATAGTAAATACAACATGCCTTCATAACAGTATATAAGTCAAATCCTCTCGCTTAAAATCAAATTTCAGTAAAAATCATTTGAAGATATTTTTCCAACAGTTTCAAAAGAGTTTCAATGAAGTTTAGAGTAAAAGTGATGAAAATCATAAATATCCCCTCGGGAAAAACGTGTATCATAAACCACCCCTCGGCCATAACATCACTCAGAATCAGCTCCCCGGGAAACCTCACAATCACTCGTAATCATCCCCTCGGGCACATCATGAATCAAGAACAGCCCCTCGGACAACATCGTATGGCTCACTCAGGGTACCCGCGCTCACTAGGGGTGTACAGACTCTGGAGGGGCTCCTACAGGCCAAGCGCTATAACAAGCCATCTCGTGGCGTAATCAATCAGGTCCTCAGCCTCTCATATATCACATATCAGTACCACATGCTGCGGTGCGTAGCCCGATCCCATGATATCCTCACAACACAGACCCTCGGCCTCACTTAGTCAGAAACCTCTCAAGCCACTCGGGCTATAAATAAAATAAGGTGCTCAGCCCAAAATATCATTTTTATACATCAAAACGGAGTAATTAAGACTGAGTTATGAAATCAGTAAAACATAGCATGACTGAGTTCAGATCTTAAATCAAAACAATGAGGAAATAGTAGTAAAAATCCCCCAAGGGTCCAAACATCTTGGCACGAGGCCCAAATATGGCATTCAACCCAAAACATAGTAATACTTTCTAAAAGACAAATTATCATATAGTTTCCAGTCAAATGCACAATATAATAGTTGCTACGGGACGAACCAAGTCACAATCCCCAACGGTGCACGCCACACGCTCGTCATCTAGCATGTGCACCACTTCAAAATGGTGAAACAATGTGAAATCCGGGGTTTCGATACCCTCAGGACAAGATTTACAATCATTACTTACCTCAAACCGGACAAAAGCTCTAACCCGCGATGCCCTGCCTCTTGACTCGACCTCCAAATGTTCCGAATCTAACTAAAATCAGAATCATATCATCAATACATGCAAAAGGAACAAAGCCCACGCGAAAATTATCAAATTACATAAAAAGTCCTGAAATTGGCCAAACCCGACCCCCGGGCCTACCTCTCAAAATTCGATAAAAATCACACAACCAGAATCCTTATCCTCTACCGAGTCCATGCATACCAAATTTATCAAAACCTAATTTCATTTGACCCCTCAATCACCAAATTGTTACTCCCAAGTTCCAAGCCCTAATTCCCTAATATCCACCCTTAAATCGCACAAATTTCATGCTTAATCTACTAAAAATCATCATAGAATCGAGTTTTAGGTTCAAAAACATTACCTCAATGTGTTTTACCTTGAATCCCTCTTCAAAATCCCTCAAAAGCTTCAATCCCGACTTCAAAAATGGTGGAAATGGGCAAACTTTCGCCAAGGGTCCAATTTATACTATCTGCCCCAGGGATTCCGCCCCTGAGGACAATTCCACGTACCTGCGGTCCCAGGTGCGCACGTGCGCATTCCACTTAAACACAAACGTCTGCATCTACGGCTCACAACTCGCACCTGCGGGCTCGCAGGTGCAACCAAACTCCTGCATCTGCGCTAACTCCCGAGGCCTCCATTTTCGCATGTGCGATTGGCCGTCCGCACCTGAGATCATCTCACCTGAGATCATCGCACCTGTAGCTCCCGATCCGCAGGTGCGGCCACTTCAGAAGGATCACACCAGCACATTTTTCAGCAGTTCAAACATCCCAATTCAATCTGTTAACCATCCGAAACACACCCGAGGCCCTCGGGACCTCAACCAATCATTAAAACAAGTCATATATCATCTCACGAACTTAGTCGAACCCTCTGAGCACTCAAAACAACATTAAAATACCAAATTAACCCGAAATTCAAGCCTAAGGATCTTTAAACTTCCGAAATTCGCCAACGATGCCGAAACCAACCAAACCACGTCCGAATTACCTAAAATTTTGCACACACATCACAAACGACACTATGAACCTATTCCAACTTCCGGAATTCCATTCCGACCCTGATATCTAATTTTTCCACTGCCGACCGAATATCGCCAAAAAATCATTTTCGCCAATTCAAGCCTAATTCTACCACGGACCTCCGAATAACACTCCAAACCCACACCTATGTCCGAAATCACCTAAAGAAGCTATTTGAACCATAAAAACACAATTCCGAGATCATTTACCTATAAGTCAACTTTCAGTTGACTTTTCCAACTAATTAACCAACTTAAGAGACTAAGTGTCTCATTTCTCTCCACAATCACTCCGAACCCGAGCCAACCAACCCAACACAACATATAAGATTTGAACCACACATAATGAAGCAGAAATGGGGGAAACGGTTCTAGAACTCTCAGAACGACTGATCGGGTCGATACATTCTCTCCCTCTTAAACAAACGTTCGTCCTCGAACGAGTGTAGAAACATACCTGGAGTCTTTAATAGGTGTGGATATCTGCTCCGCATCTCCCACTCGGTCTCCCAGGTGGCCTCCTCCACCAGCTTCCCTCTCCACTGCACCTTAACTGAGGTTATATCCTTTGACCCTAACCTTCGGACCTGTCGACCCAAAATAGCCACTGGCTCCACATTATAAGTCATATCATCCTCTTGCTAAACCGTGCTGAAGTCCAAAACATGGGATGGGTCACCAACATACTTCCAAAGCATGGAAACACGAAACACCGGATGCACACTCGACAAGCTTGGTGGCAAAGCAAGTCGATAAGCCACCCCTACCCTCTGAAGCACCTCAAAAGGTCCAATGAACCGGGGGCTCAACTTGCCCCTCTTCCCAAAATGCATAACACTCTTCATGGGTGATACCTTCAGCAGAACCTTCTTCCCAGCCATGAAAGATACATCACGGACCTTCCTGTCCGCATAGCTCTTCTGCCTAGACTGCACCGTGCGAAGCCTTTCCTGAATCATCTTCACCTTATCTAAAGCATCCTACACCAAATCTGTACCCAAGATTCTAGCCTCACCCAGCTCAAACCAACCGACCGGAGATCTATACCTCCTCCCATATAAAGCCTCGTACAGAGCCATCTGAATACTCGATTTATTACTATTATTATATGCAAACTCCGCGAGTGGTAGAAACTAGTCCAATGAACCCCCAAAATCAGTAACACAAGCACGCAACATGTCCTCCAATATCTGAATAGTGCGCTCAGACTGCCTGTCCGTCTGAGGGTGAAAAGTTGTGCTCAACTCGATCTCAGTACCCAACTCTCTCTGTACGGCCCTCCAAAACTGCGATGTGAACTGAGTACCTCTATCAGAAATGATGGAAGCTGGAACACCATGCAGCCAAACAATCTCCAGGATATAAATCTCAGCTAACCACTCCGAAGTGTAAGTAGTACCAACAGGAATAAAGTGCGCAGACTTGGTTAGCCGATCCACAATAACCAAATAACTTTGAACTTCCTCGAAGTCCGTGGGAGCCCAACTACAAAGTCCATGGTGATCCGCTCCCACTTCCATTTTGGAATATCCAACCTCTAATGTAATCCACCAGGTCTCTGGTGCTCATACTTGACCTGCTGACAGTTGAGACACCGAGCTACAAATCCAACAATATCCTTTTTCATCCGCCTCCACCAATAACACTGTCTCAGATCCTGATAAATCTTCGGTGCACCCGGATGAATGAAATACCGCGAGCTGTGGGCCTCCTCAAGAATCAACTCCCGAAGCCCATCTACATTAGGCACACATATCCGACCCTGCATCCTCATCATACCATCATCACCAATAAAAATCCCTGGCATCACCTCTCCGGACCCTATCCTGAAGAACAAGCAAGTGTGGGTCATCATACTGGCGCTCCCTGATACGGTCATAAAGATAAGACCTGGGACTACGCAAGCCAATACTCGACTGGGCTCTGATATATCCAATCTCACAAACTGGCCCGCTAAGTCCTGAACATCAAGTGCTAAAGGTCTCTCTGCTGCTAGAAGATATGCTAGACTCCCCAAACTCTCTGCTCGGGGACTCAAGGCATCGGCCACCATATTGGCCTTCCCCGGATGGTATAGAATAGTGATATCTTAGTCCTTGAGAAGCTCCAACCATCTCCACTGACACAAATTTAGATCCTTCTGCTTAAACAAATGCTGTAGACTACGGTGATTAGTAAATACCTCACAATGAACCCTGTACAAATAATGATGCCAAATCTTCAAGGCGTGAACAATGGCGACTAACTCAAGATCATGCACTGGATAATTCTTCTCATGGGTTTTCAACTGGCGCGAGGCATAGGCAATCACCCTACCCTCCTGCATGAAAACACATCCAATGCCTATCCTCGAGGCATCACAATACACGGTATAAGAACCTGAAGCTGATGGCAATACTAACACTGGAGCTTTGGTCAAAGCAGCCTTGAGCTTCTGAAAGCTCTCCTCACACTCGCCCGACCACCTGAATGGAGCACCCTTTTGGGTCAATTTGGTCAAGGGCAAAGCAACAGAAGAAACCCCCCACAAAGCGACAATAATAACCCGCCAAACCAAGGAAGCTCCTAATCTCTGTAGCCGAGGACAGTCTGGTCCAATTCTGCACCGCCTCTATCTTCTTCGGATCTACCCGAATACGCTCATTGGACACCACGTGTCCTAAGAAAGCTACTGAGCCAAGCCAAAACTCACACTTGGAGAACTTTGCATATAGCTTCTCCTTCCTCAATCTCTGCAATACAACACTCAAATGCTGAGCATGCTCCTCCTGGCTATGAGAGTACACCAGGATGTCATCAATGAACACAATAACGAAGGAATCCAAATATAATGAAATACAATCTTCATCAAATGCATGAACCCTGCTAGGGAATTGGTCAGCCCAAAGGACATCACCAAGAACTCATAATGGGCATAACGAGTCTTGAAAGCCGTCTTAGGAATATCTAAATCTCGGATCTTCAACTGATGATACCCGAATCTCAAATCAATCTTAGAGAACACCCTGGCTCCCTAAAGTTGGTCAAACAAATTATTGATAAAAGCAAAAGATACTTATTCTTGACTGTAACCTTGTTCAACTGCCTTTAGTCAATACACATTCTCATGGAACCATCCTTCTTCTTTACAAACAACACTGGTGCACCCCAAGGCGACACACTAGGCCGAATGAACCCCTTATCTAGGAGTTCCTGAAGCTGCTATTTAAATTCCTTCAACTCCGTCGGTGCCATACGATACAGTGGAATAGAAATAGGCTGAGTGCCTGACACCAAATCAATACCAAAATCAATAAACCTGTCAGGCGGCATGCCCGATAGGTCTGCAGGGAACATCCAAAAAATCATGGACCACAGGAACATAATCAATAATAGGAGTCTCAGCACTGACATCCCTCACAAAATCCAAATACGATATACACCCTTTCTCTACCATACGCTAAGCCTTCAGGTATGAAATCACCCTACTAGGCACATAATCAATGGAACCTCTCCACTCAACCCTTGAAAATCCTGGCATCGCTAAGGTCACGGTCTTAGCGTGATAATCTAGGACAACATAACATGGAGAAAGCCAATCCATGCCCAATATCACATCAAAGTCCACCATACTGAGCAATAAAAATCCACTCGGGTCTCCAGACCCCCAATAGACACCACACATGGCCGATACACATGGTCCACCACAACAGTATCGCCCACAGTCATAGACACATGAACAGCTGTAACTAAAGACTCATGCGGTATATCCATAAAATGGGCAAAATATGATGAGACATATGAATATGTGGAACCAGGATCAAATAAGACTGAGGCATCTCAGTGACAAACTGAAACAATACCTGTGATCACGGCATCTGAAGCCATAGCCTCCGGTCTAGATGGAAGTGCATAAAAATGGGCCTGACCTCCACCTGATCGACCTCCCCTCTCTAGGGCGGCCTCTAGCTGCCTGACCCCCACCACTAGCTGCCTGGGCGGGTGGTGAAGTAACTGGTGCTGAAGTCGATGGCTTACTCCTCTACTAAGACGGGTCCCCATGGCGACGAGGACATTGCCTCCATATATGCCCCAACTCTTCACACTCATAACAACCTCCTGATGCTGGTGACAGGGACTGAAGGGAACCCCCAACACCGGGATGACTAGTTGAAGAACTTGGCATGGAGGAACCCTGAACTGATGGTGGAAGGGATGATATCTAGGCTGGAAGGGAACTAAATGATGAGCGGCCCGAATGAGAACTGCGGGAACCATGCCCCAATAATGCACCACTATAAGCTGGGCGAGCTGGCCTAAATGGGCGGCCTCTGCTATGCTGAAACTGACCTCTGGAGAGAACACTACCAAAGCTACTAGATCCCCGAGGCCTCCTGGCCTCCCTCTCATCTCGCTCCTGGCGACAAACTGACTCAATCTCTCGGGCAATATCAACAACCTGCTCAAAGGTATCACCCGATACCCTTTCTCCGGTCATAAGAATCCGAAGCTGATAAGGCCATTCACACCTCCTGATCATCTCTCTCAGTTAGGAACCAACCAAACCGCATGATGGGCTAGCTATGAAAATCTCATCTCATACTGCATCACAATCATATCATCCTAACGCAACTGCTCAAACTGCCTGTGTAGCTCCTCTCTACAGGACTGTGGTACATACTTCTCTAGGAAGAGAGTGGAAAAATACTGCCAGGTAAGGAGCACTGTACCGATAGGCCTACCCCTCTCAAAAGCCTCCCATAAAGTAAAAACAACTCCTGAAAACTTGAAAGTAGTGAATGAGATCCCACTGGTACCAATATACCCGCTGTACGAAGAATCCTCTAACACTTGTCCAAGAAACCCTGGGCATCCTCGCCCTCGGCACCACTGAAACTCGGAGGCTGAAGTCTACCAAACCTCTCCAATATACGCTGCTTGTATCAGGCATGACTGGAATCACATAGTCCTGAGCAGGTGCAACCGGCTGGGCTTGAGCTGCCCCCAGTGTCTGAAGTCCCTGAATAACCTACTCAGGTGTACGGGCGGCAGGAGTCTGAGTGCCTCCCCTGGCCTGAGAAGTAGCTGCTGTAGTATAAACAACGACCGCCTGGGCAAGACTGGTCCACACGGTCAAGATCTAAGACAAGGTCTCCTGGGATAACAATACGCACAACCGGTGCCTGGGCTGGTCCTGCTGGAACATCTGCGGCTGGGACCTGGTATGGAATGACAGGTGGGTCTATGGGTACTCCCCCGGCTGCTGCGGGATGCACCTCAACCTCTACGACGGCCTCGACCCCTCGTGTGTCCAGCGGGTGGCTGATCATCCTGCCCGGTAGTACGTGTCCTCACCATCTGTGAGAGAAAGAAACAATAGAAGTTTAGTTTCCAACAAGAATTCAAGAATGTGAGATTTTCCCTAAGGGTTCTGCAGCCTCTCGAAGATAAGTACAGACGTCTCTGTACCGATACACAAGACTCTACTAAACCTGCTCATGACTCGTGAACCCTATGTAACCTACGCTCTGATACCAACTTGTCACTACCCCAAACCACCTGGCCGTGATGGCGCCTATTATGGAACTAGGCCAGCCGACACATTTTCAGAAAAAATTGACACTTCATAAAAAAGGTGTTTTTAAACCATTAATTAATAAAACTTCATAGTATAAGTTTAAATAACAAGTGCGAAAAGAAACAAATAAGCCAGACATCGGGGTGTCACAAGTCACGAGCGTCTACTAAGGACTATCCGAAAACAACTAAGACTATTACAGTCTGGAAAACACTAATATAGTCTAAGGAAGATAAGAGGGAGAAGCGCAAGGCTGCGATTGCCATACAATTACCTTGCCGACTCCGAGTATCCGCGATGGATGGAAGAATCAACGCTCGCTATCACGTCCAGAAATCCTTGGATCTGCACACAAGGTGCATCGAGTAATGTGAGTATGCCAACTCAGTAAGTAATATATGTAAATAAAGACTGAGCAGTAAGAAACACATAAATCCACGTCATGAAATCACAATAAGTACAGTATGCCTTCATAACAGTATATAAGTCAAATCCTCTTCGCTTAAAACCAAATTTCAGTAAAAATCATTTGAAAATATTTTTCCAACAGTTTCTAAAGAGTTTCAATGAAGTTTAGAGTAAAAGTGATGAAAATCATAAATATCCCCTCGGGAAAAACATGTATCATAAACCACCCCTCGGCCATAACATCACTCAGAATCAGCTCCCCGGGCAACCTCACAATCACTCGTAATCATCCCCTCGGGCACATCATGAATCAAGAACAGCCCCTCGGACAACATCGTATCGCTCACTCAGGGTACCCGCGCTCACTAGGGGTGTACAGACTCTGGAGGGCCTCCTACAGGCCAAGCGCAATAACAAGCCATCTCGTGGCATAATCAATCAGGTCCTCAACCTCTCATATATCATATATCAGTACCACATGCTGCGGCGCGTAGCCCAATCCCATGATATCCTCACAACACAGACCCTCGGCCTCACTTAGTCAGAAACCTCTCAGGCCACTCGGGCTATAAATAAAATAAGGTGCTCAGCCCAAAATATCATTTTTATATATCAAAACGGAGTAATTAAGACTGAGTTATGAAATCAGTAAAACATAGCATGACTGAGTTCAGATCTTAAATCAAAACAATGAGGAAATAGTAGTAAAAATCCCCCAAGGGTCCAAACATCTTGGCACGAGGCCCAAATATGGCATTCAACCCAAAACATAGTAATACTTTCTAAAAGACAAATTATCATATAATTTCCAGTCAAATACACAATTTAATAGTTGCTAGGGGACGGACCAAGTCACAATTCGTCATCTAGCATGTGCGCCACTTCAAAATGGTGAAACTTCAAGGCCCCCAATTCGAGGGATGCGACCCGCGCTCAACCGAGTGAATCCAGCCGAGCAAGCCTATTGGACACAATCTACCCGACTCACTTGCAATTAAGAGGAAACATGATTTCGTTAATTAGCCCATGGGGGAAACTACAAGTGCGCTACTAAGCCGATTCAGTAAGTACATCATTGATAAGTTTTAAGGCATATGTTCGTTAGAATTTGTGAAACAAAAATCGAAAGCATAGATACAGTTCACAAACTTTCCCCAAAACCCATACACGACCCACATCAATGTCTACGGATCCTTCTAAAGTTACAAAAGATGACTGTGATAAACGCTGGTGACAAGGCCCTGGCTATACCTTAACGAGTAAACATAAAAACAAAAGAAGTACTTTAACATCCTGCGAAAGAGTAGGGGCTCACCAATGTCACCGAGGAAGGGGAAGCATGACTAGCTGCGACCGGTACTTTCTGCTGTGGGATCACCTACATCCATTCAAAGATGTAGCACCCCCGACAAAAAGGAGAATTAGTACCATCGAATAGTACTAGTATGTATAACTAAACACCATCTTCTTAGAAAATAAAAATCAACAAATGCAAGGAAAGTAATTCAGTAATCAATGAAAGCATAGGCAACACCTCAGTCATCAAGTGGGGAACCACTTAAGACATCAAGAGAAATCAATATGAATTTAGCTTGGCCAACACTAGAATAAACATATCATTATTCGCACCACCACCGTACTGGTATACGGAGTCCGATCACTACCGATCGGCTAGGTCGTCTCCCTTGGAGACATGTTTCCACAACACAAATTTCTGTTTCAATTCTAATTCAACTCATAGCACAACCCACCATGTGTGCGACATGGTGTCCGATCACAGCCCGATCGGCTAGGCCGTCTTACTCAAGACGTCCAGATTTTATCATTCGATCTCATTTCTCATTTCACGCTCATATTACAATTCCGGAACTGCTAGTGTCCCTAATTGTTATTTCATACTCGGCACTTGACCCCATTTCATAATTTAGGTCCTTTCCGCATTTTACACATCGATACCACTATCATCAACAAGTAACTCAATTCAAGCACGTCAAGTACACATAAGAGAAAACATGAATAATGGGCATGTGGAGTCTTTCACATTCTTCGGCAATTTAACACATTTTCTCATATCGTAAATACTTCACCAAATAACAACACAACATCAAGGGAGCATTGGAATGCATATAACACATAAGGTCTTATCGCACGAATACGTTTGAAACGTTATTTCTTTTATCACTCAAGGTTAACACTTACACAAATTGTGAGGGAGCCTCATGAAGGTTCTATTTCCAAGAAGGAGTTTTAGCCATACATACCTCGATTGGGCTTCTTCTAGTCTCTAAAATTGTCTGAAGTTCCTAGCAACCTCGATCTATTTCACCAATATGACAAATGGGACCAAAATTAGGAAATT
>ML415217.1:1852-81462 GCA_005239525.1 Nicotiana knightiana
TTGTTCAACTACGTTCTTGTTGTAGTTAATTGAATGGCCATCAATTAGCTGTGCCTATTTATTATGTATCTACTTGAGAGAGAGTGCATATTTAGGTAGTTGTTTGAACAACATCACTCCCGGAGTATAGATGAAAGTCATAACCGAGGGTTTAGAGGTTGGATTAGAGATAACGATACCTCGGGTGCAATCTAAAGTGAACTGTAATGCAATCTAGCTAGCGTAACTTGAGAGAGTGCGTCTAGTAAATTATCATAATTACTTGAGAGAGATTTATGGTAGATAGAGTATTCATGATTGATAAAGACAACTAATCGAGCTATATAAAGTATCCGAGAAGTAAATTCACCGACGGGGGAAACCATAACCTTAGATCTTTATTACAATTGTTTATACCTTAGCGTAGTTAATCTTTAGTGTTAGTAATTTAAATAACATCAAGTGACAGTTGAGTATTCTAGCAGCTTGCTTGATACGTAAATTCCCTGTGGGATCGACTCCGGGCATAATATCCCGGATTATATTTGCAACGCCCGCTTAGTCTTTTATTAGACATAGTTGAGCGTGATCAATGGCCCCGACGTGCGCTTTTATAAAGGAATCTGCAAGCATAGCAAACGAGTCAATAAAATTAGGGGGTAAGTTGTGATACCATATCATATCTCCTTTCGACAAGGTTTTTCCGAACTTTTTCAGCCGAACGGATTCGATTTAATCATCTTCCTAAGTCATTTCCCTTGATGGAGCACGTATAAGATGTCACATGTTCGTTCGGATTGGTTGTCCCATTACACTTTGGAATTTCGAGCATACGAAACTTCTTTGGGATTGGCTTCGGAGTTGCGCTCAGAGGGAAAGGCTGTTGGACAATATTTTTGGAATCCAGGCCTTTCAATATCGTTGGTGCTCCCAAGATTTGGTCGACCATGGAGTTATAGGTCTCCACTTTTTTTATCGTTGGCTTCGATTTTCTTTTCTCCCGATTCCACCAATTTCTTCAGTTCCTTAAGCATCTTTATTATCTCGGGGTTGGTCCCGGGTTCTGCTTCACCTAGCCTTTCTGGCCGGTTCATTCCAGCAAGCGTTTTCCCGGGACGATTCGAGCTCAACTCTGCTGGGGGCTCGGATTTGGTTCTACAACTGGGCTATTGCTGCCTGTTGAGCCTGTAACATTTCGAAGATCACACGCAAGTTGATCCCATCACCTTTGCCGTCGTGTGTACTCTAAGCTATCGATCGAGCTCCCTCGCAAATGTTGTTTTCGGGGTCAGTAGGCAAGTTTGCTTCGATAGCCACGTGTGAGTTAGCAACGATCCGATCGGCGACTGGGACTCCGTTGGGGTCAGTAGGGGGAACCTCGTTGCTGGTACCACGTTGTTGTTTTCTCTATGGTGACCGGACTCAACATCCACGTTCAAATGGGCGGATTGGGATTTCAACATTTTTAATTTGACCTGAAATTAAAAATTCAAAGAACAAGTGTAAAATAGAGTGTGTTACTGAATTTTGTATCAAATTGCCATTATTATCCTTAACCCCATGGTGGGCGCCAAACTATTTACACTAAAAAAGGGATAACATGTAGGTGGTTTTAAGGATACATGGATTAATTCAATACAAAATATGAATTGCGTTAGATTAAATAGATAAATGACGTAATAAATTGTCAAACCAATCAAGAGGAGTGATCCCGGACTTAATAACAACTTAATGAAATGCATGCCTTCGATCTCGGACTCATGTTATTGATGAACTGATGTACAAAAATAAAAACTTTGAACAACAGAGAAAATAAAATATTGCCTTGATATGCGTGTTACAGTGTGCCTAATGAATAATTAGACCCCCTTTTATATAATAAGGGGTTTTTACCCTAAGTGCAATTCCATAAAAGGTAACAATCTCCCGTTCAACTAATCACCGGTTTTCTGCCGATATGTGCCGAAATTCACGTCGTGATATCCGGCCGGTCACGGGTATCACATCCTTTTGTTGGTCATGCTAGATTATCTGGTAATGCTCTCCAAGATTTTTGGGGTTCAAACCGATCTTGGGGGTCGTGGCCCCGATACTCCCGAGGAAAGACGTTTTCCCCGGACCCCGGCTCGAGGGGCTCCTTGCCTCAATTTCTGTCCCTTACAGTCATGTCTCTTCCTCCGATTATTTCATTGAAAACTGAGGCGTCCTATGGGCTCGGTTTCACCTGTACATACGTTAACATCGCAAGAAATTATAGTTTAAGTGGTTCTAACGATTTTTTTTATCATCTTTATCCTGCGTTATTATGAAGAGTTAACTGTAATTATCTTTTAAGTGGACAAAATAATATATAATTTTTCTTTTATTTTTTTAGGGTAAACGTTAAAGTCTAAATACTTTAACAAGGAAAAGTGATGTTGATGAGGAGATGGCAAGGCTGTAAAACCAATTATTTTTCTCACCACTAGTGTGAACACTTTTCCGTTTAGTGAACGATAAACAATACAAATTCAAATTAATTAGATCAGTGGATTACAAAAAACGAATGGTTATAGATAAAAAAGACAAGTTTTCTCTCTTTGCTTAACATACTGTCACTAATTTGAATTTCCGAGAAAGACACTTGTTGGAAATAAATAAGAAAAAAAAGAAGACACTATTGCTTAGTACAATAGGTTTAATCTACTATTTATTTTTTGCAGCTGGTATATATATAGGCGGTTATTTTAAATTTAAAATTAACGAAGGGACAACTATTTAGGTTAATTCTTCTTTCCTTTCTTCCACTTCCATTTCCATGCCACAAATAGGTTTTGTGGGAATTTTACCAAGCAAACTGTGTTGCACTAGATACTGGGTCATATCCTATTTTTAGGTAAAAATAGCACGGGCTAGCCAGTTTTCGGATAGGTCATTCAAAAATAACTAGCGTTTGCCAAGTCATTAAAAAGTAACCGTTATTTTGCTGCAACAGAGACCGATCCAACATAATATACTGGAGTTCGGTGCACCTGTGTATGAACTTCTAGCATATTATGCTGGAACTCCAACACGCGAAAAGTTCCAACATAATATACTGGAGATTCGAGCACCTGTGTATGAACTTCCAGTATAATATACTGGACCGGTATACTTTGCTGGAACTCCATTATAGTATACTGGAGTTCCAGTATAATTTGCGGAACTCAAGTATAATATACTGGAACTATACTGGAGTTCAAGTATATTATGCTGGAATTCCAGTATATTATACTGGAGTATTTTCCGGATTTTTAACAGTGTTTTTGTTCAGATTTATCTTTACATGAAAGTGACTAAATTTCGATTACTTTTGAATCTGTGCATATTTTGAACGACCACTTGTAAATCTGGCTATTTTTGAATTTCTCCCTATTTTTAGGATTAGATCACTGCACTAGCTGGGCTGATCCACATCCCCGATAATAAGTCGGGATTTTTACGTAAATAGTCAGTCATATTCATTGTTTACTTTTTCTAACTATATATATAGATTATATATTTTTATACATAATTATACACATATAATATATAGATTATGCATACATTATACCTCCTGGGACTTTTTTTAGTTTAAGCGATTGAGTGAGGTGCTAGTTGGGTTAATTCTTCTAATAAGTGTAAGCAAACTTGGGATCCATATTAATCCTTGGGCTTACAGATCCATCATCCATCCTCCTGGGCCTATTTCCTTTTGCTTTCTCTGTTGGGATTGTTACACAAATAGCCGGTCAGATTCAATGCTTATTTTTTCTACCCAATATACATAGATTACACATTAATTATACACAATTATACGTATATTATACATGGAGTATATATATATATATATAAAATAAACGCTAAACAATACAAATTCAAATTAATCAAACCAGTGAATTACGAATAACAAATGGTTATAAATAAAAGGACAAGTATTTCTCTCCTTGGTTAACATACTGTCACTAATTTAAATTGTCCAGAAAGTCACTTGTTGGAAATTTAAAAAAAAGAAGACACTGTTGCTTAGTACAACAAGTCAGATTTATTATTTATTTTTTGCAGTCGGTATACATATCTTGTTTTATTTTTTTTTTATATATTTTTATATATCTGGTCGGCTATTTTAAATTTAAGATTTTGAGGGGACTGACTATTTAGGTTAATTCTTCTTTCCTTTCTCCCTCTTCCATTTGGGAAATTTGCATCTATACCCGCTTTTTGGGTCACGTTTTAACTTATATCCGCTTTGCAGAAAGAATTGCAAGCGTACCCGCTTTTCGCGTAACTTCAGGCTTACGGGCCTGAAGTAGCAAAAAATTTACCTGAAGTGGAGCAAAACTTCATATATTTTTGCATGAAGTTTGGCCTGACTTGCAAAGCTATCACGCAAACTTCAGTTCATAGTGCAAATGACAAACTTTAGTTCAATAAAACAACATGTTTTGGCCGAAGTTTTTGTTTGTAATTGCTGAACTTCAGCATTCTAGTAGCTAAAGATTTGTTTGTAATTGCTGAACTTTAGCCTTCTAGTAGTTGAAGCTTTGTTCTGTATTTGCTAATTTCAGCATGTTTTAGCTGAAGCTTTGTTCTGTTTGTGATGAACTGCATGCTGAAGTTTGTTTTATATTTGCTAAACTTCAGCATTCTAGGAGTTGAAGTTTTTATTTATATTTGCTGAACTTTAGTATTCTTAGAGCTGAAGTTCTAAAACAACAATGAATTTAATAGATCATGATTAGCAGCGATTGATGCTGTTCATTTCAAAGATTAAAGAGTGAAAAATATTTTCGACATGAAAACAAGTTACTACAGATAAATTAGAACCAACAACCAATGTGCATGTAAAACTAAAATATCTAAGAGGTTATATTATTGTGAATAAGACCAAACCGAACAAAATGGGACAAGCACATATATATGAATCATCAGGTTAAAACGCATAATAATATCTCAATCTTCAGCATTTAGAAAATGAAGGAGGAGCTGAAGTTATTTAAACAGTAGGTACAAGTTAAAACTTAAAAAAAAAATATAAATTAAATGGGGGCGAAATAGAGCGCCTCGTACAATTTTTACCTTCCATTTCTATGCCACAAAGACGTTTTGTGGGCCTTTTACCAAGCAAACTGCGTTGCACTAGATATTGGTCATATCCTAATTTTTAGGATTGGATCACTGTAGTAGCTGAGCTGATCCATATCCCCTATAACAAGTCTATGCAAACTTGGGATCCATATTAAACCTTGGGCCTACAGATCCATCATCCATTCTCTTCGGCCTATCACCTTTTGCTTTCTTTGTTGAGATTGTTACATAAATAACTGTTCATATTTAATATTTATTTTTTCTAGTCAATATACATAGATTATACATTCATTATATATACTTATACGTAAATTATATGTGAATTATATTATATATTCATAAGCTATTTTAAATTTAAGAGATTAGATAAGCGACTATTTGGGATAATTCTTCTTCTTCTTCTTTGTTTCTTCTTCACCGTGGGCCTGTGGTTTTCAACCGAGAACTTTACTGGAGCATGGAGGAGCAAACATTTGCATCCGTACCTTCTTTTTGTGTCACGTTTTAACTTATACTCGTTTTGTAAAAAAAATTGCAAGTGTACCCGCTTTTTTGCATAACTTCAGCATACGGGGTGAAGTAGCAAAGATAATCACACAAAACTTCAGCATTCTAGTAGACAGGCCTGAAATAGCTTGCGAAATTTTTTTCTTTGTAACTGGGGAACTTCAGCTCTAGAGCTGAAGTTTTTGTCTTTGTAACTGGGAAACTTCAGCTCTAGAGCTAAAGTTTTTGTCTTTATAACTGGGGAACTTCAGCTCTAGAGCTGAAGTTTTTGTCTTTGTAACTGGGAAACTTCAGCTCTAGAGCTAAAGTTTTTGTCTTTATAACTGGGGAACTTCAGCTCTAGAGCTGAAGTTTTTGTCTTTATAACTGGGGAACTTCAACTCTAGAGCTGAAGTTTGTAACTGGGAAACTTCAGCTCTAGAGCTGAAGTTTTGTCTTTGTAACTGGGGAACTTCAGCCCCGTATGCTGAAGTTTTGTCTTTATAACTGGCGAATTTCAGCTTAACTGGCGAACTTCAGCTCAACGAGGAAAAGGGGGCTGAAGTTATTTAAAAATTGGGTACAAGTTAAAAGTTTAAAAAAAAACAGGTATAGGTTAAATGGGGGCGACCAAATAGGATACCCCGCGTAATTTTTACAGCAATGATGTACAACAAATATCCCAACAAAAAAATATAATAATAATAATAAAACTTTACAGATGCTTTTTGTTTAAAGAAAGTAGAGAAATGAAAAGGCAGTTTAAAGGGATATTAGGATTTTCTTTGGACAATAATTACATCCCCGTACAAATTATATATTACCATTTTTACCAAAATGGAATTTGATGGAAACCCACATGAATAATAAGATAATTATAGCATTTGATGCGTCATTCTAGATCATATTCATATACTCATATGTTTGTCACGTTTAACACAAAAAATTTTGATACCTAACTTTTGGAAGAACTAATTCATTGCATTTCCAGGATTTGCAATATTAAAATTCGCAATACCATATAGACAACTCCAATGTAACTACGACTATTGTTGTCCTATTTTACCCAACAATACTATTTAAGGTGTCAGAAAATATAATGATTACCATTTAAAAAATTTATATTTAAATCTCAACATGCATATACTTTAAATTATACATCATATTTAACATTTTTAATAGGAAAATTTTCAGAAATCACTGTTATTTAGTAGTTATTAGCTAATTGTAGCTATCATTTACTATATTACTTTATAGCTATATTTTCAAATTTTTTTAGAGTGTATTCAATGTATTTAAGCTACTGTATTCATGAATACATTAGCATTTCTAGGCGTGAAACATAGGATTACAGCTAAACATATTTTTGTATTCGACTGTATTCACGGAGTTAAACAGGGGATTACAACTAGACATATTATTGTATTCGATTGTATTCACGGTGTGAAACAGGGGATTACAACTGTTTTTAAGAGGAAAGTAAATCAATTAACATAATAGACTCCTAATATAACTCAACAAACTCAATTATAACGGCGATAATCTGTATTTGACGCGAAATATGCTGAATATTTTTTCCAACCGATAAATACAACAAAAACAGAGAAATTTGAATACATATATACATCTAAATACATAAATTATATTAATTAAAAAAAATATGAATACATTCATGGAATACAACGAGACAATGAATACAATGAAATACATGGAATACAATGAGATACGTTGAAATGCAATGGAAAAAAATACAATGAATACAATGAAATACATCAAGATACATTAAAATACATTGAAATATATTAACAGACTCTTCAAGAAAGCTTTCACAAACAACCCAGATCGACTCTCTAATTCCGTTTTCTCCTCGGATTCTCATACAAACACAAGATAGAAGATACGATGGCAACGTCGATGGCAGAGGATAGCAACTTCGAAGATGACCAGCTCCATGCTATGTCCACTAATGATATTATTAGGGCTTCTCGCCTTCTCAACAATGAAATTCAAATCATTAGGGTACCTACCGATTTGTCAGTGTTTATTTTCTGTTTGTTGAATGCTTTTATTTTTCCGGTTTCGATTGTTGGTGCTTTTCTTCAAGTTATTCCTTTTTCAGATCTGAAGGTTATAGATTCACCATTTTCTTTTGCTGGTCGTGACAGAACCAGTTAAAAATGAAGGGGCTATGGTGGTTAGGTTGAAAAGGTGAAGGTGATATGGGGTAGGGTATACGAGAGATTTGAGGGGATAGAAAAATTTGAGGGGAGAGAGAAAAATAATGCAAAGCTTATTTTATGGCTTAAGGGTAGGAAGGTGACCATAAATAGATATTTGGCTATAAAAAATTAAAAGGTAGCTATGAAATATAATTTTTTAAAAGGGTATTTATTTAAACAAATAAGGTATCAACCCTTTGCTATAGGAGGTAAAAATTCATTTTTAATACTATGGCCAAACATATACTTTGCATGGGCCTGTCACGAATCAGTAATTTTGCTAAAAATGTTCTCTCTATATAAAATGTAATTTTAGCTTATATATTTTGTTACTAAGTTGTATTTGTAAAGTAATTCTAAAGACGAAAAATAACTTATAAATACAAATGTAAAAGAAACGGAATTTAATCCGAGCCCACTGGATTCACAGTGTTTCCTTAAGGAACTTAATCCCCTCCTAGTATCCAAGGTTATGGATTATTTTCTCCTAGGATAGAACGAAATACACACTGGTGTAGCAGTACTTCAAACTCTAGTGTTTCAGCGAACACAATGATCGGTAGCAAATCACACTTATTGTTGCTTTCTTTATAGTTAAAATAATGTAGAAGAAAGGAGGAGAATTCAGAAATTCGTATGGAAAATCTGAGAGAATGAACTGCTATTTATAGCCAATATGTTGAGTTCAAATTGAAGAGATGCAACTCTTCAGAAGGGCTATCATGACCATTTCCGTAAAGCAGCCATAACGTAAATGGCTATTAATGCAAAACTAAAACGGGAATTCAATACCTTAATTTTTACAAAAACGGAAAACGGACAGGCATGAAACTTAATTTTCCGTTACAGAAAACGAAAAATGAACGTTGAGGAAACGGATAATTTGGATTTAATATTAATTTTTCATTTACAAAAAATGAATATTTAATAATATTACGTTAATATTTACTAATAACAAATAAATTTGGTCCAAAAAATCAATCAATCAATCGATCATTTAACCAAATCCGAAGCCGAAGCCGAGCGAGCGACGACGACAACAACGCGAGGCTTACCTTCTTCTTAATATATACCCATCGAAAATCTTTTCCTCTTCCAATATGGGACAATGCCCCTTTGTCAAGGAGGGAAACTCAAATATTTCATTTTTCCTTCATTTTTCAGTCACCATCTTTTAAGCTAAATTAAGCTTAAAAGCACAACAATCCCTCATATGAATGGGGAATGGCTATATCACGAAAATATGCAAGAAAAACTGTGTGATTCGCAAGCAAAGATTAATCGCATCTGGATAAGTAGGTTTCCCTTTGAACTTTCCATAGTAAACTTATGTCGGATATACTCGGTCAATCGGTAGATTTGATATATTTAAACCGTCGAACTTTGGGGTATAACTAGACAACCATAAGTCACACAATCAACCCTTAACCGGCTTTGGTTCTCATTGTTGTGTTCGTTTCAGCCATGAACACCGCCTAGTTTCATAAGTGCGTAGAGAACTGGCCTTACAAAATTCTCCTTGAAGCGGCTAACACTTCACACTTACATAGGTGATTCCTAAACATGTCATCCCCTAGATACACTATTTGATATACCCCATATCAAATTTAGAAATTATTAAAAATCCTTAATGCTTTATCCTTGGTACTGAACATTGTCTCATTACGAAAATGGACCAAAATTTTAGTTGACAATGTTGAACCGTCATTAATGACTTTGTTTGATCTCCTTGAACCTAGATCTTGGGATATCTAGTCTCCTAGGTAGAGTTATACTTGTTCTCGGCCATAGTCCCATTCCCCTCAATGATTTCTCAACTACCTCCCTAGTTAGGCTTTTTGTAAGTGGATCCGACACATTATCACTTGACTTTACGTAGTCAGTCATGATAATTCCTCTTGAGAGTAATTGCCTAACGGTTTTATGTCTTCATCGTATATGACGAGATTTACCGTTATACATAACGCTCCCAACCCTTCCAATTGCCACTTGACTATCGCAATGTATGTATATTGGTACCAACGGTTTGGGCCAAAGTGGAATATCTTCCAAGAAATTCCAGAGCCATTAAGCTTCTTCACCAGCTTTATTTAAGGTTATGAACTTAGCCTCCATTGTAGAGCGGGCAATACAAGTTTGTTTGGACGAATTCCAAGATACTTCTCCTCCACCAATAGTGAATACATATCCGCTTGTGGACTTAGAATCAGTTGACCCGGTGATCCAATTTGCATCACAGTATCCCTCAATCACCGTAAGATGTTTACTGTAGTGCAAAGCAAAGTGATGGGTATGTTCTACATATCCCAAAACTCGTTTCATTGCCATCCAATGAGATTGACCTGGATTTCTCGTGTATCGACTCAATTTACTTATAGCTCAAGCTATAAATATATGGTCATGTACAATTAATGCTATACATTAAGCATCCCAACACACAAGCATAACCCAATTGTGATATGCTTTGGCCTTTGTTCTTTACTAGTGCAAGATTCAAGTCTATTGGAGTCTTTGTAACTTTAAAATCTAAGTGCTTGAACTTTCCAAGTATTGTCTTAATATAATGAGATTGTGACAATGCCAAACCTTGAGGATTCTTATGGATCTTAATTCCCACAATTAAATCAGCAACTCCCAAGTCCTTTATATACCATTTGCTAGTTAGCATACACTTAGTCGCATTTATTTTGGAAATGTCATTACTCATTATCAACATATCATCCACATATAATAAAATAATGACTATGTTATTTGGAACATTTTTAATGTACACACATTTATCACATTCATTTATCTTAAATCCATTTGACAACATTGTTTGGTCGAATTTCGCATGCCATTGTTTGGGTGCTTGTTTTAGTCCGTAAAGGGACTTAACAAGTCTACATACCTTCTTTTCTTTACCTGAAACCACAAACCCTTCAGGTTGTTCCATGTAGATTTGTTCCTCTAAATCTTCATTTAAGGAGGCCGTTAACGTCCATTTGATGAATTTTAGGACCATAAACTGCAGCTAACGCTACTAACGTTCGTATGGACGCAATTCTTGTAACTGGAGAGTATGTATCAAAATAATGTATGGTTGTTCAATATGGATTCTATTTCACTATTGACTGCCTCTTTCCAAAATAATGATTTCAAACAAGACATAACTTCTTTAAATGTTCGAGGATCATCTTCCAATAAGAAAGTCACAAAATTTGGCCCAAATGAAGTAGACGTTCTTTGACATTTACTACATATTGGATCCTCCTAACTTTATTTTGTTTCTTCCCAAGATCGTTTAGGTCCTTCACCAATCGACTCATATTCCTTTTTATACGGATATATATTTTCAAAGAACTCAGCATTATCTGATTCTATAACCGTATTATTATCAATGTCGGAATTTTATGATTTATGAACCAGAAATAGATATGCTTTACTATTGGTCGTATATCCTATGAAAACACAATCAACGGTTTTCGGTACTATTTTTATCCTTTTGGGTTTAGGAACTTGCACTTTTGTCAAACACCCCCACACTTTAAAATAATTCAAGTTGGGCTTCCTTCCTTTCCTTTTTTAATATGGAATAGATTGCATTTTTCTATGGGGTACTCGATTTAGTATCCAATTAGCGGTAAGAATGGCTTCCCCCCACAAGTTCTGTGGCAAACCAGAACTTATCAACAATGCATTCATCATCATCTCCTTTAATGAACGATTTTTTCTTTCCGCAATCCCATTGGATTGGGGCATGTAAGGGGCCGTTGTTTGATGAATAATTCCATATTCTAAACATATTTCTTCAAAAGGAGATTCATATTCACCACCCCTACCACTTCTTATCATTTTGATTTTCTTGTTAAGTTGTGTTTCAACTTCATTTTTGTATTGCTTGAATGCGTCTATTGCTTCATATTTACTATTAAGTAAGTAAACATGGCAATATCGAGTACTGTCGTCAATAAAAGTTATGAAATACTTCTTTCCACCGCGAGATGGTATTGGCTTCATGTCGCAAATATCTGTGTGAATTAAGTCTAAAGGATTTGAATTCCTTTCAACTGACTTATAAGGATGTTTAACATACTTAGATTTCACACATATTTGACAGTTTGATTTGTCGCATTCAAACTTAGGCAATACTTCCAAATTAATCATTTTTTACAAGGTTTTATAATTGATATGACCCAAACGTAGATTCCATAAATCATTTGACTCAACTAAGTAAGAAGAAGCTGAAATTTTATTATTCTCAACGACCATTACATTAACTTTGAAAAGGCCCTCAGTGAGGTAACCTTTTCCTACAAACATCTCATTCTTACTTATTACAACCTTATCAGATACAAAAACACATTTAAACCCGTTCTTAACGAGAAGTCCAACAGAGACTAAGTTCTTCCTAATCTCGGGAACATGAAGGACATTGTTTAGAGTCACCACCTTACCAGAAGTCATTTTTAGAAATATCTTCCCACTACCTTCAATTATGGCCGTTGCAAAATTTCGCATAGAAAGCGTCTGTTCGGGGTCCAACGGGAGCATATGTAGCAAACGCTTCTCTAAAAGCACAAACATGGTGAATGGCTCCAGAATCAATCCACCACTCTTTAGGATTTCCCACCAGGTTGCATTCATAAAGCATAACACACAACTCACCAACATCTTAGTGCTTTTCAACCATGTTTGCTTAACCCTTCTTTTTGTCTTTCCTTGGAGCACGACAATCTGCAGATCTGTGTCCAGCTTTTCCACAGTTGTAGTAATTTTCGTCGAACCGCTTCTTGCTTGGGTTACTTTTTGGTCCAGAAGCCTTCTTCCTCTTTCTATTATTTTGAGGAGCATCATTAACAATGTTTGCTCCCATTATTGTTGCGTTTCCACGACCTTTCGTTTCAGCAAATTTGTTGTCCTCTTCATTTCTCAAATGAACAATGAGATCTTCAAGCGACATCTCCTTGCGTTTGTGTTTCAAATAGTTTTTGAAGTCCTTCCACAAAGGAGGCAACTTCTCAATCATCGTTGCAACTTGGAATGCTTCATTGATTACAATACCTTCAATGAAAATGTTTATATCTGAATGAAAATACCTTACTGATGCCCAAGGCTATGGGGAAAGATGTAGATCGATCGCCCTAGATAGACAACTACATAGAGGATCTCTACTAGTCTATATATTCTTTGATTTAGTTCCTCCTACTAAAGGGGCAGGCTTGCACGCCTTATTGGAGACTATTAAAGGTGACCTATGGATTCTTAAGTAGGGGGAAAGGAGGAGCACGTAGGAATGCCGACAACTACATAAGCCACTAGTGGCTGAGAGAAAGCGAGCAGCCCTTTGATCTCACGCCAAATTTTACTATTGGGATTTCCTACACAGGCCTGGGCTGTTTGAGTCACGAAAGGAACAAGCAACAAATTGATTAAGCGCTAACGCGTTCAAGCCTATAGCATTAGCCTCGCGCATACGTTTTCTTTATTGTTTCGGATTTCTGACCTCGAAGCCAGAACCATATGGGGGGGGGGGGAACCCATCCTGCACCAATGCTACTTCTATCTTTTTTCCATCAGCATTTGTTTCTCCAAAATACCTAAAAAAGGTCGGGAGAACTAGTTGAACATACCTATTTTTTTCAAGAATAGCCTCCCCTTATCGAAAAGAAGGGTCCGAAGAAGACAGAACTGCCATCCTTCTCATCCCCCTAAGGAAGTAGAGCGCGGTGAAAGAATTCCTTCGTTCAGTCTAAGGGGACATGTTAGCAGTTTCAGGATAACCCGAGCAGTGAAAGAGAAGTAGGGTTCAGGCCAATCGATCCTATTTCGATTATACGGCTGGGTTCTAAACCAAATTTTTTTCAATTTCTTCGGTCAGGGGTACCACGCAATCTGTTTAGATCTATTTCAGTTTCCAATGAAATGGAATACGGGGAACGAAGCGAAGGATGGGAACGAGCGAAATCAATATGTTCCAATTTCTGGCCTTGCATCGACCGTTGCATGGGCTTGGACTTGCTTTGGTGATGAGTAGGCTTGTTGTGCTTTGCCCCTTCTGTGGGCTGACAATACCATACCATAATCAAAAGGTACAACGACCCGAGTGACCAGACTTAACATAAATGTAGCCACTGGAGCCATTCTAAAAAGGGAGAAATTAGCACTACTTGGTGAAATAGGCAGTGAAAGACGCTGCAGACTATGTGGCCGGTGACGTAAAATATATGTCGGCAGCTATCCAACTCCTCTTTCTAACGAGGTTAAGGTGTGAATTTTTATTGATATTGATCTAGAATCAGTTATTCCTAGTTTTTTTTATTATTCCTAGCCAGAGAAATTAAACTAATCTCGAGATCCGTCATCTACTAGGCCAACTTCCTGTGAGTAAGCTAGTGCTAAAGAAGAGGGCTAAGGAAAAGCTAAAAATTCATTGTGATAGATGCAATGCCAATTAATTTCCGCCAATTTCCGTGGTGAGTGCTAAGTACTTCGATTAATAGTTTGCAGGATTTCTAGAATAGGAATTATTCTGTTAGTAAAAATAATAAAGTTAATACTTTCAACATCAATATTAATTCTACTTATACCTTCAGCAAGGAGATCATGATAATTGTTGGTCTTTAAGCTTAGTGTAGCTTAATTTTAAGCTTGGTGTAGCTTAAAGAGACTGAATGGAAAATAGTGGGAAAAGAAATGGAGGGAAGTGAAATTTTGAATTAGTGCACTTTGTCTCTCATTGGAAGAAGAAAACTAAAATCTATGTGTATATATAGAGAAGCTCTTCTTCTAGCTCTTAAAGAGTTGAGAAGAAGGCAAGCCTCGCGCCGTCATCGTTGCTCGCTCGCTCGGCTCGGCTTCGGCTTCGGCTTTGAATTCAGATTTGGATTTGGTCGATTGATTGATTAATCTTTTGGATAAAATTCCTTTCAAATTATTTAATTAATTAAAATAATTAACAAAAATTCAATCCAGAATAACCCGCAACCCGGTCGGTCCAGTCCGTTTTTCTTTCCCGGATTATTTTAAATCCGTTTTTAATTTTCCCGTAATATTTACACATGTTCCAACAACTATGGCTGTTCTGAAAGGTTGCAAAACCTTTTCAGAAACAATACAACATTGGCTATAAATATGCCTTGAATCCCAGAAGTTTTAGTTACTAAATTTTCTAATCTTCTTTTTCTTCTTCTGCACAAAATATTCCAGTGTGTTTTACGACCATCGAGTGGTTCGCCGATCACCAGAGTTTTTGGTACCGATACGTTGGTGAGTTAAATCATTCTATCCTGGGAGGATATATTCCAAAACCTCGGGTACTTGAGGGGAATAATTTCCTTAAGGACACACTGTGTATTCAGTGGGATCGGTTTATTCCTATACTTTTTTCAGAAGAGAATTGACGTTCTAGTTTAACTAATTTTTCTGTTTTTGTATTTTCAGAAATTTTACTATTTTATTTATTTTACAATAATACAGATTAATAACAATCTTAAGGAAATTATTTTTTATTATATTCTGTATTTTGTTTGTGGAAATTAAAAGTTGAGTGGTTTTCTACTCCTTCTGAGTTTTATTATTCTGATTTGAAGATATAAAAACTTCATCGTTTTCTGTGAAACAATATATAAAAACTTCGGTTTTTATTTATTTATTATACATACTGTTTATTGTTAATTACAGTATTGTTTACTATTCTGGTTTTGCCATTGATTGAACTCTTATGTTGTTGACAATGAGAAATGGCAATTGATCACGGAAATTCTTCTGCGACTGTTGCGGAAACAACGATAGCCTCGTCAAGACGGACTGTTGTTCCACCGACAGAAAAATCGGGGAAATTTTCTGGAGCCAACTTCAAAGGATGGCAGCAAATGGTGTTCTTCTGGCTTATCACACTTGGTATGCAGAAATTCACTAGTTAAGAACCTCCAGTGCCTGTGCGGACATGCCGGACAACGTGAAGTTCATGATTGTTGAAGTATGGAAGCAAGCAGATTTTTTTGCAAAGGCTATATGCTAAGCGCTTTAGAAGATGACTTGTACAATGTGTATAGTGCGATGAATACTTCGAAAGAATTATGGGACACACTTGAGAATAAGTACAAGACAGAAGATGCATGCTTGAGGAAATTTGTGGTTGCCAAGTTTCTAGACTATAAAATGATAGACATCAAAACTGTGGAACCCACTTTCAGGAGCTTCAACTTATTTTTCACGACCTTATTGCTGAAGGTATGGTCGTGAATGAAGCATTTCAAGTGGCTGCAATGATTGGAAAGTTGCCTCCTTCGTGGAGAGATTTCAAGAACTATCTTAAGCACGAGCGCAAAGAAATGAAGTTGGAAGATCTTGTGATTCGTCTCAAGATTGAGGAAGACAACAAAACAGCCGAGAAGAAGTCTCGTGGAAATTCAACGATCATGGGAGCTAATATTGTTGAGGAGACTGCTCCAAAAAGTAAGAAGAGGAAGAGATCTTCTGGATAGACTAAGGAGCAGAACAAAAAGAAATTCAAGGGCAACTGCCACAACTGTGGAATAGTTGGTCACAAAGCCCCTGATTGTCGTCTCCCAAAAAAGGATAAGAAGAAGGGACAAGCCAACATAGTGGAGAAGAATGATGATATTGATGATCTTTATGCAATGATTTCTGAATGCAACTTAGTTGGAAATACGAAGAAGTGGTGGATTGACTCCGGAGCCACTCGACATATTTATGCTGTCAAAGAAGCATTTGCGACTTACTCTAGTGCTGGTCCCGAAGAAGAGATTTCCATGGGAAATAATTCAACAGCCAAGATTGAAGGTTATGGGAAGATATTCTTAAAGATGACTTCCGACAATGTGTTAACGCTTAACAACGTTCTTCATGTTCCTACTATTAGGAAGAATTTTGTTTCTACTTCTTTACTTCTGAAGAATGGATTCAAATGTGCATTTGTTTCTGATAAAGTTGTTGTGAGCAAGAATGAAATTTATGTTGGAAAAGGCTACCTCACAGAGGGCCTTTTCAAACTCAATGTAATGGTTGTTGATAGTATGAATAAAATTTCAGCTTCTTCTTATTTGTTGGAGTCAAACGATTTATGGCATATTCGTTTAGGACATGTCAATTATAAAACCTTGCGGAAGTTAATTAATATAGAAGTATTGCCTAAATTTGAGTGTAATAAATCAAAATGTCAAATATGTGTTGAATCTAAGTTTGTAAAACATCCTTATAAGTCTGTTGAAAGGAATTCAAATCCTTTAGACTTAATTCATACTGACATTTGCGATATGAAGTCGACACCATCTCGAGGTGGGAAAAAGTATTTTATTACTTTTATTGACGATTGCACTCGATATTGTTATGTTTATTTGCTTAATAGTAAGGATGAAGCAATTGAAGCATTTAAGCAATACAAGAATGAAGTAGAGAATCAATTGAATAAAAAGATCAAAATGATTAGAAGTGATAGAGGTGGAGAATATGAATCTCCATTTGCAGAAATATGTTCGGAATATGGAATTATCCATCAAACTACTGCACCTTACACACCTCAATCCAACGGAATTGCGGAAAGGAAAAATCGGACATTAAAGGAAATGATGAATTCTTTATTAATAAGTTCCGGATTACCGCAGAGTTTGTGGGGGGAAGCTATCCTTACAGCTAACCGAATACTCAACAGAGGACCCCACAGCAAAACGCAATCTGTTCCATATGAAAAATGAAAAGGAAGAAAACCTAACTTGAAATATTTCAAAGTGTGGGGGTGTCTAGCAAGGGTACAAGTTCCTTTACCTAAAAGGGTTAAAATCAGACCAAAATAGTATATTGCGTTTTCATTGGATATGCTACAAACAGTAAAGCATGTCGGTTTTTGGTCCATAAATTTGATAATCCCGAGATTCATGTTAATACGGTAATGGAATCAGATAATGCTGAATTCTTTGAAAGCATTTATCCGTATAAAACTGAATGCGAGTCGTTAAGTGAAAGACCTAAACGACCTCGGGAAGAACCAAAGGAAAATACTCCAAGTGTAGAAGATCCAAGGCGTAGCAAACGTCAAAGAACATCTACTTCCTTTGGACCAGATTTTGTGACATTCTTGCTTGAAAATGAACCTCAAACTTTTAAAGCAGCTATGTCATCTTCTGATTCAGCGTTTTGGAAAGAGGTAGTCAATAGTGAGATTCAATCAATTTTGGATAACCATACATGGGAATTGGTTGATCTTCCTCCTAGAAATAAGCCTTTAGGTTCGAAATGGATCTTTAAACGGAAAATGAAAGCTGATGGCACTATTGACAAATATAAGGCAAGACTTGTTGTCAAAGGTATAAGCAAAACGAAGGCCTTGATTACTTTGACACTTACTAGCCAGTAATGAGGCGTGTATGGTCTTGAAATCCATCAAATGGATGTTAAAACAACTTTCTTAAATGGAGAATTGGAGGAAGAGATTTACATGGAACAACCTGCCGGTTTTGTGGTTCCTGGTAAAGAAAATAAAGTGTGCAAACTTGTTAAGTCGCTTTATGGACTTAAACAATCACCCAAACAATGGCATGTCAAATTTGATCGAACAATATTGGAAAGTGGGTTTAAAATCAATGAGTGCGACAAATGTGTTTACATTAAAAACACTCCAGGTCATGAAGTCATTGTTTGTTTATATGTTGATAACATGTTGATAATGAGAAAAAGTATGTCAGATATAAATGCTACAAATCGTATGTTGGCTAGCAAATTTGATATAAAAGACTTAGGAGTTACTTATGTGATCTTAGGAATCAGAATTCACAAGACTCCACAAGGTCTAGCATTATCACAGTCTCACTACATTGAAAAGGTGCTTGACAAGTTCAAGTATTTGGATTTCAAAATTGCCAAGACTCCAATTGACGTGCGTTATGCACTTCAAAAGTATGAAGGTGAAATTGATGCACAACTGGACTATGCTAGAGTATTGGGAAGTTTGATGTATATAATTGTACACGACCAGGTATAGCATGTGCTATTAGCAAACTGAATCGATTTAAAAGTAATCCCAATCAAATACATTGGATGAAAATGAAACGAGTTTTGGGGTATCTGAATCATACACAAAACTATGTTTTGCATTATAATAAATATCCCTCCGTGATAGAGGGATATAGTGATGCAAATTGGATCACCGGATCATCTAAAGTTAAATCCACGAGTGAATATGTTTTCACAATTGGGGGTGGAGCAGTGTCTTGGAAATCATCCAAACAAACATGCATCGCCTGTTCTACATTTGAATCTGAATTCATAGCTTTAGATAAGGTCGGTGAAGAAGCTGAATGGCTCCGGAATTTCTTGGAAGATATTCCATTTTGGCCCAAACCTTTGGCACCTATTTGTATACATTGTGATAGTCAAGCGGCAATAGGTAGGGAAGGGAGCGTTATGTATAACGAAAAATCTCGTCATATACGACGGAGACATAATACCATTAGACAACTACTCTCTAGTGGTGTTATCACAATTAACTATGTAAAGTCAAGAGATAAAACGTCGGATCCACTTACAAAAGTCCTATCTAGAGAGATAATTGAAAGATCATCAAAGGGAATGGGGTTAAGGCCTAAGACAAGTCATCATGGCGGTAACTCTACCTAGCAGACTGGAGATCCCAATAGCTAAGTTCAAAAAGATCAAACAAATTCATGAATGACGGTTCAACATTGTCAAATAACTCAAGCCATTCTCGTGATAAAGACAATGTTCAGAAATCAAGGTAAAATATTAAGGCTTTTTGATGAGTCAATAAAGCTTAAAGCTTTTTAATGATTTGCTAAGTCTGGAAAGGATATGACCAGATAGTGGGTCTTTAGGATTACACGTTTAGGAATCACTTATGTGAGTGTGAAGCATAAGCCGCTTCAAGGGGAATGAAAGTAAAGGCCCTTTCTCTAAGCACTCATGAAAACAGATGGTGTTCATGGCTGAAACGAACACAACCGTGAGAACCATAGATGGTTAAGGATTGATTATACGACTTATGTTATCTATGTATACAACAAAGCTCGACGGTTCAAGGATATCAAATCTACTGATTGACTGAGTATATCCGATATAAGTTCACTACGGAAAATTCAAAGGAAAACCTAATTATCCAGATGCAATTAATTCTTGCATGTAAAACACACACACGTCCGTGCATTCCTTTATTTTATAGCCATTCCCCATTCATGTGGGGATTGTTTGTCTTTAAGATTAGTGTAGCTTAATTTTAAGCGTGGTGTAGCTTAAAGAAAGTGAATGAAAAATGGTGGGAAAAGAAATAGAGGGAAGTGAAATTTTGAATCAGTGCACTTTGTCCCTCATTGGAAGAAGGAAAGAAAATCTATGTGTATATATAGAGAAGCTATTCTTCTAGCTCTTAAAGAGTTGAGAAGAAGGCAAGCCTCGCGCCGTCGTCGTCGTCGCTCGCTCGGCTCGGCTTCGGCTTCGAATTCAGATTTGGATTTGGATTTGGTCAAAGATCGATTAATTAATTAATCTTTTTTGATAAAATTCCTTTCAAATTATTTAATTAATTAATTTAATAATTAACAAAATTTAAATCCATAATAACCCATGACCCGCAACCCGGTCGGTCCGGTCCGTTTTTCTTTCCCGGATTATTTTAAATCCGTTTTAATTTTTCCGCAATATTCACGCATGTTCCAACAATTATGACTGTTCTGAAAGATTACAAAACCTTTTCAGAAACAATATGAAATTGGCTATAAATATGCCTTGAATCCCAGAATTTTTATTTACTAAATTTTCAGATCTTCTTCTTCTTCTTCTGCACAAAATATTTCAGTGTGTTTTACGACCATCGAGTGGTTCGCCGATCACTAGAGTTTTTAGCACCGATACGCTGGTGAGTTAAATCGTTCTATCCTCGGAGGATATATTCCAAAACCTGGGGTACTTGAGGGGAATAATTTCCTTAAGGACATATTGTGTAGTCAGTGGGCTCGATTTATTCCTATACTGTTTTCAGAAGAGAATTGACGTTCTAGTTCTACTAACTTTTCTGTTTCTGTATTTTCAGAAAGTTTACTATTTTATTTATTTTACAACAATACAAATTAATAACAATAATCACTTGCAATTCCTGGGCTTAGGTAATAACATACTTGCTATCTACCATTTTGTAGTCCAAATATTTAGAGGCAACACATTTCTTCAACTCGGCATCTTTAGTTTTGTATTTCCTTTCAAGCGCAATCCACAGTTCTTTTGACGTCTCCACATTACTATAGACGTTATACAGATCGTCCTCCAGCCCGCTAAGAATGTAATTATTGCATAGAAAATTAGAATGCTTCCACGCCTTAGTCACGAGAAAACGTTCATTTTCTGGAGTTTCATCGGGCAGAACAGGAACATCTTCCTTAATGAACTTCTTTAGACTTAAAGTTGTCAAGTAGAATAACATCTTTTGCTGCCACCGCTTGAAATCAATCCTGATATATTTTCCGGATTTTTCTGCCGGTGTTGTTCGACTTGTCGATGCATTGACAGTCACCATCGGAACAGTCTGGTTTCTGTTGTCATTCATCATTTCTGTAAAAGAATGACACAAACAGACGTTTAATAAACGGAGAAAATCACGTAGATTTTAATCTCCAGGGGAGTAGAAAATTGCCGCGAAAGCTTTAATCTCAAAGCCACGAAGGCTTTAATCTCCAAAACAGGAGTATAAAACTACAAAGGTTTTAGTCTCCAGAGTAGTGAGTATAACACAAATAGAGAAAACAATTAAGCTCCTTAATCTTGTTACTAAGCTGTATTTGTAAAATAATTCTAGAGACGAAAAATAATGTATAAACAGAAATGTAAAAGAAATAAAATTTAATCTGAGCCCACTGAATTCACAGTATTTCCTTAAAGAACTTAATCCCCTCCTAGTACCCAAGGTTGTGGGTTATTTCCTCCCAGGATAGAACGAATTACACACTGGTGTAGCGGTACTTCAAATAATAGTGTTTCAGCGAACACAATGATCGGTAGCAAATCACACTTACTGTTGCTTTCTTTGTAATTAAAACAATGCAGAAAAAAGGAGGAGAATTCAAAAATTCGTATGGAAAATCTGATAGAATGAACTGCTATTTATAGCCAATATGTTGAGTTAAAATTGAAGAGATGCAACTATTCAGAAGGGTTATCATGACCGTTTACGTAAAACGGCTATAACATAAATAGCTATTTACGCAACACTAAACCGGGAATTCAAAAAACAGAAAACAGACATGGATAAAACTTAATTTTCCGTTACAAAAACGGAAAACGGACGTTGAGGAAACAAATAGTTTAGATTTAATATTAATTTTTCGTATACAAAAAATGGATATTTACTATTAACAAATAAATTTGGTTCAAAAAATTAATCAATCAATCGATCATTTGACAAAATCCGAATCCAAAGCCGAAGCCAAGCCGAACGACGACGAAGACGACGACAACGGCGTGGGGATTACCTCCTGTCACGACCCCAGTTCTCCCTCCGTGAACATGTCGTGATGGCACCTAGTTCCTGTAACTAGGTAAGCCTAACAATGCGGAAAAACAACATAACTTGCGGAATAATTAATTAAAACTGAACAACTAAAAGAAAGACTACATATAAATGTCGCTCGGCATATACAACTCAATAATGCGGAAGTCTACAATATCACCCCAAAACCCGGAAACTAACGGGAAAACACAGGCTAACAGAAATGTAATACACTGCTCTAACTCCAGAGTGTCTAAACAACTGTAAGGAAGGAAAAGATTTCCACTAAAGCTGGAATAAGATAGAGACTCCCGGTCTGCGGACGCGGCAGATGGACCTCGAAGTCTCTGCTAGATCGCTCCACCTCGGGGATAGAGCTATGACGTCATTCCTTGCGGCAACCACTGGAATATTACAGAATGATCTAAAGAGGGTCATAGCTTATTTAACTTGCAGTCAATTAGGCTATATGATCTTTGCTTGCCCGAGCTAAGAGCGGGGCAGTTCAATTAAGGTATAGAGAAAGCTCCAAGCAGCTACCATTGATCAACCTTATTCAGGCACATCAATCAAAGATCTTGCTTACCGGATAACTTTCCTGGTGAAGGAGAGAAAGTTTGACAAGCTAAGAAAGTCTCGTTGAAAGCAGGAACTCAGACTGTGACGACTATTTTCACTAGTTTCAAAGGCTTGATTGACCCTTGGGATTGAATCTGGCTAGGGGGTGCCCTCGTAAAGACTAAAACCTCGTTACGCCAAAAATAGTAGAGGTGCGACATCGCTTTGGTAGTGAGTGGAAACTTACTTTTTGTCTGGTTAGTAGGAATTTCTTGCCTGCTAAGGGATTAGTCCAAGTTAGACCAAGAAGTAAGAGTTTGACTAGTAAAGGAGTTGGCCTGGTCAATAAGAGGGAGTCATACTTTGGACTGCTTTTTTCAAAAGAAACTATCTGAAAGCCCCTATGGTTTGCTGCTTCCAAACCTGGTTGTCAGGACTTAGAGTGAAATCAGTTCTATTTTCAGGCAACCCCACCAATACTTAAGGGCTCAAAATGGTGGATTGGAAATGGAGCTAGCACTGATTTCTAGTTCCACCCCTGAGGTAAACTTCATACGAAAAGCTTTTGAAAATGTCTTTGATAGATTATCCAACCCCGAGCAATCTTAGTTATTGGTGGGGGTTCGGTTCGTTAGCTGGTATTTGTTTAGTCATTCAGATAGTGACTNTGGCCGTCGTGTAACTCCTCGAGAATCATGTCATTCGCCTGTCACGTGTTTCCACCAGAGTCATAAATACTCGAAGTAAGCTCCTGGCTCGCCCCTATCTCTAAAGGGGATTACGAACGAGCAGAGTGCTTACGGCCGTGGTAGCTGCGAGCCTCTTGGGTCTTGCTCTCTCGTCTTTTTTCCTCCGCCTTCCTCTTTTAATTGACCCTTTCTTTTCTGCTACGCCTATCCATCCGTCAGATTGACATCCAGCCGGGTGAGCGATAGCGGCTATGCGTCTGGGTGGAGGTACCTGGATCTGCACATGAAAAACATGCACAGAAGGGGCATGAGTACACCACATAGGTACTCAGTAAGTACCAAGCCTAACCTTGGTCGGGTAGTGACGAGGAAGGTCAGGGCCCTACTGAGGTTAAACAATATAATAGAAATTTACAGTATGAAAACATGCAGTAATAGTGAGTACATCAGTGAAATAAGACAGGTTAAACAAGGCAATAACCAAAAACACAAAGAACGAAGTAAACACTGAATATGTACAACTCAATAACAATGGTAACAATGAGGATCTCCCAGGATACCGTCCTGTAGTCCTTTTCTCGACTGTCCAGTGGATCTCCCGGGATACCGTCCCGTAGTCCATCATATGTGTATATCCGAAGGATCTCCCGGGATACCGTCCCGTAGTACAGCTATCAATGTGCAGTGGTATCTATCGAGAATCAAACCCGCAGTACCAAAGTAAATATGCAGGGGGATCTATCGGGAATCTAACCCGCAATCCCAAAGTAAACAAACAAGGGGAGGGGGGGGGGGAGCTACCGGAATCCNTACAATCAAAGCAACTTAAGCAAATAGGCAATTTAGGTCAACTAGGCATGCTTTTTTAAGCTAACATAGACTATAATCGCAAGTAGAATAAAGCAGGTAAGAAAGAAACTCCGTCTAAATATTTAAAGTAAAATCAGATTTTTCAACAATTAGCACAAGTACGCGCTCGTCACCTCACGTACAAGGCATTCAATTACCAAATATCACATCCTAAGGGGAAAGTTCCCCCACACAAGGTTAGACAAGCCACTTATCTCGAACCGGCTCAAAAATCAACTTGAAACCCCACTTTTGCCACGAGTATCCGACTCCAAGTGGCCCAAATCTATTCAAATCAATTATATATCGTAAATAACATCTCAAGCAACTGATTCTACTATTTAATTCAAAGCTAAGGCGCGGAATTAGGTAAAATGACCAAAACGGCCCTCGGGCCCACGTCTCGAAATCGGGTAAAAGTTATATTTTCCGGACACCCATTCACTCAGGAACTCACTCGACCAGAAACATCGAAATCCGATGCCAAAACCCCCTTAAATTCACAGAATTTCGATTTGGGGAAGTTTCATCAAGTTCCCATGGTTTTCCCTCCATTTTTGATAATTAAACTAAAGAAAACAACGGGGATTAATGGTCTAACAATGAATTAGGATTAGAAAACATTACCGATGATCCTTCTCTTAAAAACCCACTGAAAATAGCCAATTCCCGAGCTCTCAAACGATTTTTAGACTTATGAAATCAACCCTCGGAATTTTAGAATAAACACACAGGGATCTCGCACCTGCGGTCCCGATCACCGCGCCTGCGGTACCGCGCCTGCGGTACCGCACCTGCGGTACCGCACCTGCGGAAAAAGCATCGCAGGTGCGGAATTCACTTAAGTCCACTGGTCGTTTGGTCGCGCCTGCGGTTCCGCACCTGCGACCACTGGCCAAATCTCTCGCCATCGCACCTGCGATCAGCCCTATCGCGCCTGCGAGAAAACCTTCGCAGGTGCGAAAACACCAGAAGAGGTCTGGTTCAGCAATTTGATAAGTCCCAAATTCTCCCGTTAAACATTCGAAACAATCCTGAGGCCCTCCGTACCTCAACCAAAACCACCAACCGACCCTAATACCTTATTCGAAATAGGTCGAGCCTTAAAAACACGTCTCATAACATCAAAATCATCGATTATGCATGGGTTCAAGCCTAGGAACTTAAGAAAATTCTAGAATTTACATCCGACGCCGAAACACGTCTAAACTCATCCGAATGACCTCAAATTTTGTACACAGGTCATAAACAATATTACGGACCTGCTGTCGCTTTCAGAAATTCATTCCGAGTCCGATATCAAAATCTCACCTATCGGCCGAATTCGCCGAAAATCTAATTTTCGCCAATTCAAGCCTGAATCCACAACCGACCTCGAAAATACATTCCGAGTACGTTCCTAACCCCGAAATCACCCAACAGAGCTAACAGAGTCGACGGAATCCCATTCTGGATCCGTCTTCACACAGCTCTAGCTACGGCCAGATTTCTAAAGCTAAGATCCACATTTATGGATTATGTGTCCAAAATCAGCTCGGATTTCATCACTCAACGCACCGACAGGTTCCAATAACATAAATAGACATGGGAGTAACAGTAAATAGGGGATCGGGGCGTAAATTCTTATAACGACCAGCTGGGTCGTTACACCTTCTTCCTCTTCCAATATGGGATAATGTCCCGTTATCAAGGAGGGAAACTTAAATATTTCATTTTCTCTCCATTTCCTGTTCACTCCCTTTTAAGCTAAATTAAGCTTAAAAACTCAACATATTTAATATAAGTTTTTATATACACAATATAATTTTTCAACAAAGGAATCACCCTTCACTTTATGTGACTATTCCACTGGCATGGGATGCTCACTTGAGCTGAATCTACAATTATTATAAAAGTAAGTATAAGTTATATACAGAGGCGGATGTAGTAAACAACTAACAGATTCAATTGAACTCGTAACTTTTGACGCAATGTAGAACTCTATATGTAAAAATTCATTAAAATTGCAAAAATAGTAAATTTGGACTCATAACTTTAAAAATATAATGAAGTCAATGCTAAAACTTTAAAAGTTAAACCTATAAGATTTAAATTATGAATCCGCCTCAAATTATATACCTTATGTGTAATGTCAAATCATCCAAAAAATATCTACCGTACATATATAAAGTTAAATACGACCAATCCCCAAGGCCAACTACCAAACTTAAGTTAGCATTTGACACGTTGTTATTGAATGTGGTCACTTTGAGAGAGTTGTCTCACAACGTGCAATATATATTGGAGTAGATAAGGTAAAGAGTTGCAGGTTCTGGCACTTGCCATTGTTGCCTATCGGCTCAGAGATTTAAACTCTATGAGTTTAATTTTCAAGGTTTATAACGTTGAATTCGTTATATTTTTAAAGTTATGAATTTATATTTTTTTTATTTATAATTTTAATATATTTAACATATAAACTTTTATTCTATTACGAAAGTTATGAGTTCAATTAAATCTGTTGGGACAACAATACATCCGCTGCTCCTTTTCCTATTTCCTCCCCCCTCAATCATTAATCTTTCATCATTAAGCTCATCTCCAACCATTTTATATATTTTTCCCTTTAATCCTCACCATATTACAATTTATTTTCTTATTCCCAACTAAATCTCAACCAAACAGTAGGAATCCTATGTAAGATTAAAAGGCCGATACACTAAGATAAAACTTTACAGTAGACTATACCTTTTAAAAGACCCTGTTGGAAAATGCTCACGAAAATCTTAGGTAAACAGGGAAAGGCAAACGTCCAAAATTTTGTAAATAATGTTTAAATTAATGTGTTCCAACTGCCGTGTAATACAGATTTACTATTAATTAGAATTATAATAGTACTCTCCCGCCCCAAATATTAGTTATTTTAATAAACTGAATTTAGTTCATAAAATTATGTGTTTTAGAAAAATAATAATTAAGTCATTTCTTTTTCTTTTTTAGATCTACCTTTGTCGTTCCAATTAATGGAGTATTAATTTATGTTTAAGGAGAGATAAAATAAAGCAATTTTATGGTTAAGAGAGAATTAAATATCATTCTTATGGTGTACACATTAAAACACATATATTATGGACCAAATGAAGTACGTATCTTTTTTTTCTTCTTTCAAATTTTCGTCTTGAAAAGTTCCTGTGATGAGATTATGCTGAATTATATTAGATTTATTATTATTGTTATTGTTATCGTGGAGTTTAATTATATAAATCAATCATCGCCTTGGTCTCTCAAAATGAAATATTGCAGAGGCACGAGCTTTGACTTCATATTGATAGGGGTCACTTTAATCCGTTGACTTATGTCGAATATATAATGTGAGTAGTTGATGCTCTTGTCATTTAATTTCGACGTGTTCTTGATTTTGCATGAGCATGCATGACGTTGCCCCTTTTTTAATACTAATATTACTTATCTCTCACATCAAGCAATTTAAAATCATATTTTAACCCAAGAAATTAAAAAAATATATATATCCTTCTACAAAGAATTCAGCAATGCTGCTTTTGTCTATATTTTCTAGGATTATAGAAAAAGAATAATGTCACTGTGAGGGAAAGATAAAAATGGTGCTAGCAGTAGTTTGAAAGTTGAAATTTGGAATACAATTAGAGCTTTCTTTGACCAGAACGTCATGATAAAGGGGGAAATATAACTTTTAAAAATTTGTTTTGCTGTATTCATCCAATATTATGATGATAGTTGCTTAAAATTACCTTACGGACTGAACCCATTAACTTTACGTCTGGAACCCACATATGGTTCAAACTGGAAACTTAAAGCTAGCTATTAAAAGTGCATCACCACTTAGTTTGGGTGTTAAAAGAGCGCTGTGGTTGGATCGGTGAACATAAAGTAGTTGCGTCTCGCTACCCTTTTTTATGCTTTACACACACGTGGTTATGATTTTATGACTTGCGGAATTAATTAGTTTTGTACTAAACTTCCGGGTTGATTTGGACCATTAATTCTTGACTTAGAAGTTTAAATTAGAAAATATTTACCAAACTTTAACTTTTGTGAAAACTCTCCGGAACTATAATTTTCTTTTATGTCCCGGTAGCTTTTCATCGTGATTTCGGACTTGGACAAATATCCGGAATTGATTTTGAAAGTTCATAGGTTGATTTGTGTTGATTTGCCGAAATTTTAATTTGAAGTTGAAAGGTTTGACCGTAGGTTAATTTTTTGCTATCAAGCTCGGAATTTGATTTTGGGACTTGAAATAGGTCTGTTATGGTATTTAGAACTTATTTGCAAAATTTGGTGTCGTTTGGAGTTGATTTGATAGGATTCAGATGTTTAGTTGTAACTTTAGAAATTCTTGAACTTTACTTTAAAATTTATGCGTTTTAGTATCCGATTTGTAGCTTTAGAAGTTATTTTTGTGTTATAATGACGCGAGTGAGTTCATGTGGGAAGTGCACGGTTAGCCACTACTAACACATGCATTTACTTTTAAACCACTGTTTAAAATATTTTTAGTCTTTATCCACTGCTTTAATAAACTTTACCTGCCCTAACGAAAATACTCTTCTGCTCATAAAGTTTAGGACCAAGTGTCCTTAACTTTTGAACTTGTAACTCTAAATTCAGGACTTCAGGTCTACATTTCCTTATCTTTTGAACTTGTAACTCTAAGTCCAGGACTTCAGGACTACATGTCCTTAACTTTTGAACTTGGAACTCGAAGTTCAGGACCACTTATCCTTAATTTTTGTGCTTGTAACTCTAAGTTAAGGACTACTTGTCTTTAACTTTTGAACATGTAAGTCTAAGTTCAGGACCTATTGTCCTTAAATTTTGAGCTTATTAGTCTAAGTTCAGGACTAAGTGTCCTTAACTTTTGAACTTGTAACTGTAAGTTCAGGACCTAGTGTCCTTAACTTTTGAGCTTGTTAGTCTAAGTTCCGGACCTATTGTCCATAACTTTTGAGCTTGTTAATCTAAGGTCAGGACCTATTGTCCTTAACTTTTGGGCTTCTTAGCCTAAGTTCAGGACCTATTGTCCTTAACTTTTGAGCTTGTTAGTCTAAGTTCAGGACTTCAGGACCTATTGTCCTTAACTTTTGAAATTGTAACTGTGAGTTCATGACCTATTGTCCTTAACTTTTGAGCTTGTTAGTCTAAGTTCAGGACCAAGTATCCTTAACTTTTGAACTTGTAATTCTAAGTTCAGGACCAAGTGTCCTTTACTTTTGAACTTGGAACTCGAAGTTCAAGACCAAGTCTCCTTAACTTTTGAACTTGTAACTGTAAGTTCATGATCCATACACACACTTCTTCATTAATTGTTATTGCTCTAATTATGCAGGAAGCTTTTATGATGTTGCATGTTTATGTTATGGCAATAAAGATGGGCAAATAGGAAATTCTGAATCTTACAGAAAATTAAAATTGGCAAACTTTATTTATGGATGAGATAAGGATCGAGCTAAAGTAATGTTCCATAAAGGTGATTAATTTCATGGTTGGTGAGCTACCACCAGTTTTGGTTACGTACTTAAGATTGTCTAACCACTGCAAAATGAAGAAGAAATAAAAGGGGCGAGACAAAATCATTATTAACCACGACAGTCACCGTCTCACAGACGGCGGCACAGTTCTTCTCTCTAACATGAAAGAGATAGAAGAAAGGGTAACACAGTCTTTTCATATTAACTTTAATAGACTAGTGGCTGCTATTGCTAAGCATAAAAAATGCTGGATAAAAAGTAAATACCACTTTAAAAAGTGGCTACCCCACATAATTTTTACTGAGTTCGTATGATATTTTTAGACTTATGTGGAGGTTTGGTTTAGAGTCCCGAAGGCCCGGATGAGTTTCAGACATATTCCAGAAGTGTCTTGAACTGAAATTGGTAAGTTTGATGTATGTTTGTGATGACCCGATAGGTCATCTTATGATTTAAAGCCTAATTCGGTAATCCGAAGCCTTATAAAGTCATGTCTTAACCTTCCTCGATTTTCTTGCGCGGTCCAGGCGTCTTTCCGGAAAGCTTTTATGTTAAAAACTGATAAAAATAAGAAAATTTGCCTAAAAACTTCATTTGAGTTGATTTCGGTCAACATTTTTGGTAAACAATCCGGATTCGTATTCTGACGGTCCTGGTGGATCTGTATCGTGATTTGGGACTTGGGCATGCCCATAATAGAAATCAAAATATTCTAGCCCGAGATATCGGGCTATGTCGAAGTTTGAAAGTTGAAAGCTCAATGAAATTGAAGTGTTTGACCAAAGTTTGACTTTTTGGATAACAGTTCCGTATTTTACTTCCGAAACCCGGTATATGTCCAATACCATATGTATGACTTGTCTATGAAATTTGATGAAAAACGAAGTTGATTTGACGTGATTTGGGGATTAATTCATAGTTTTAGGTGTTATTTTGGCGATTTGATCGCGCGAGCAAGTTCATATGATGTTTTTAGACTCGTGTGTATGTTTTTTTTGGAGCCCCGAGGGCTCGGGTGAGTTTCAGATAGGCTACAGAGTGATTTAGACTTAAAAAAATTTCTGGTGTCTGCATTTTCTGGGAACTGGCCTCTGATCTCACAATTGCGAGATCAGAGTTCGCATTTGCGAACATTCCCATCTTCTGTCAGGTTCGCATTTGCGAATCATTTATTCGCATTTGCGAAGTATGCCTAGGCCATCCTAGGTTCGCATTTGCGATAATAAGGTCGCATTTGCGGAAGGCCAGTAATCACATTTGCGATAATAGTCTCGCATTTGCGATGGGAACTAGGGAAGGGGCTTCTTCGCATTTGCGAAGGCATGAGTCGCATTTGTGATCCTACGATTACGCAGTTACAAACATTTTGTTCGCATTTGCGAAGGCAGTGAAAATGTGGGACTCGCATTTGCGAAGCCCAGGTCGCATTTGCGATATCTGTCGCTGATGAAATAGGACTTAGACGGGATTTTTGGTTCATTTCTCATATTTTCAAATCCTAGAACCCTAGAAGCGATTTTTCCATGACCATTTCTTCCTCAAAACATTGGTAAGTGATCCTAACCCACTTTCTTTCAATTACCCATCACATTTCATGAATTTTCAACCTATAATCTAGGATTTTCATGGTGAAAATTGGGGGTTTGGGTAGAATTAGGAATTTTTGCATAACTGGAATTTAGACCTCGAATTGAGATCAAATTTCGAAACTAATTACATAATCAGGCTCGAGGGTGAATGAGTGAATGAGTTTTGGTCCGAACCTCGAATTTTGACCAAGCGAGCCCGGGGTCGATTTTAGACTTTTTGGGGTAAAACTTGGGAAACCTAAATTTATGCATTGTAATTGATTTCTTTAGCAATATTTGATGTTATTAAGTCGTTTGTGGATAGACACGAGTGGTTTGGAGGTGGATTCTAAAGAAAAAGTGGTAATTGAGCATTGAATGGCTTGTAGAGCGAGGTAAGTGTTGTGTCTAACCTTGGCTTGAGGAAATTAGAAAGCCTTGACCTATTTGCTATATTAAATTCATATGAGCAGCGTATATGTAAGGTGACGAGAACTTATGCACCACCAATTTATCTATTTACCTATTTCTTTCCCACTCTTCTCATGTTGTTTCTTTCCCTGCCTTAAGTGTTACATTTGTGAAGGATTTCTGTGCTGGCTTAGGTTCGCATTTGCGATGGTCTTTATCGCAATTGCGAGGTAGCATAGTTCGCAATTGCGAAACCACCTTCGAATTTGTGAATAGCTTCCCAGACCTTTTAGTACTGCAATTGCGAGATTTTATTCGTAATTGCAAGAGTTCGTAATTGCGAACTCATATCACAAAGGGCTGAAAGTCGGGATTTTATCTCTCATTCTCTCATTTTTGAATGCTAGAATAAGTAGGAGGCGATTTAGAGAGGGGATTTTCACCTACAAAGTTTGGTAAGTTATTCTAATCCATTCACAATCATATTCCATCAACATATCTTTTATTTTAAAATCAAAATCATGTGAATCAAAGTGAAAAATTGCGAAACCTTGTCAAGTTTTTTTTATAAAAAATAGGAAATTGAGTTTTGAGAGTCGATTTGGACTAGAATTTTGAAACTAATCACATATATGAACTCGTGGGGTCATGGGTAAACAAAATCTATCATTGGACCCGAGTTTTGACCGGGCGGGCCCCAGGTTGACTTTAGTTGACTTTTTGGAAAAAATGTAAAGATCTTAGCTTTATCTATTGCAATTGAATTCTCTAGTATTGTTTGATAATATTAAGTCTACTTTGGTTAGGTTTGAGCCATATGGAGGCAGATCTTAAGGGAAAGGCTATTTTCGAGTATTGATTCAGCCTAATTGAGGTAAGTGTCTTGCCTAAACTTAATGGGGGGAACCACCCCTTAGGATTGGTAATGTTTGATTCAACTATGCTAAGTGAAATCTGTGTACGCAAGGTGAAGAGTGAGTACACGGGTTTGTATGTGGTATTTGATCGGTTTAGGCTACTTAGTCTATTTCCATGCTTTAATTGAAATGCCCTATCATGTTCTAAATTCTCCTAGTCAATTAACACTTGCTCTACCTCCTAATGGATAAATTGCTCTCATGCTTTAGTTGAACTTGTTGCCTCTTTTATTGTTACATGCTATCTCTTCATTATTGATTATCATTATTTGAGGTTATTATACATGTTATCTCTTTTATTGTTAATTATTAATAATTGAAGTTATTGTTCATGTTACCTCTTTCACTGTTGATTTCCATTATTTGAAGTTATTGTTCATGGTATCTCTTTCACTGTTGATTATCATTATTTGAAGTAATTGTTGCACGTTACCTCTTCCATTGTGAGTTGTTCTTATTTAACATCGTGGCTATACATTGACTCTTATTGTTGAGTTATTGGTGTTGAAGTTGTGAAAGTCGTTATCACGTTGAGGCAAAATTGTTATTGTTGAAACATCTTCCTTTTGAGCATTTTACATTCATTGTTGTTATTGATATTCTTGTACCTGTTATGGTGGAGCCGTGAGCTATTGTTGTGAAAATATTGATATTATGGATTTTTGGAAAATTATGATATATGGGCATTTGTGGTACGAGTTGTTGTTGTGATGTGATATTGACGCACATGCAGCGGTATAAGTCTTGGGGTTGATGTGCATGCGACAGTATAAAGTGGGACTTATGTGCGTGTTGCTTGTAGGGGAACTATGTGAAGCCACGGGACGTCATAAGGTGGGTTAAAGTGCGTGTAACTATTTCGGAAAAGCTGTTTTCAAAACCTATTTCAAATGTAAGGCTCACGCGGCGGTATATAGAAAGATTGTGAACGAAACTGAGAAATGTGAATACGGGGCAGTTCCTCAGTTGTGATTCTTGATTATACGAGGCGGTACCTCGGTTGTGATTTTATTATACAAGAGGCGATACCTCGTTATGGTTCTTGCTATTTATTTCATGTCGCGAAGAGTTTTGGTAGGAACATTTCTTGTTGTTTCATTCTTTATTTTTCTGGCAGTTGTTGTCCGTATATGATTATTGTAGTTCTCTTAAGTTGCTTCTTTTTTGCTATTTCCATGTTTGGTTTTCGGCATTAGTTCAAGTTATTATCTTGTTTCGTACTAGTTATTTCTTCGCTTTCCATGATTTACCCGTGTTACATTTTCAAACTGCTTATTTATATCTTAGTAGGTATCTTGACCTGGTCGCATCACTATTCTACTGAGATTAGGCTTGATACTTACTGGTACCATTATGGTATACTTATACTACACTTCTGCACATTTTTTGTGCAAATCTAGGTACGTCTGCTTGTGCCGATCGTTAGAGATCATTTGTAACTGACTTACCGGGACTTCAAGGTATGCTTGCTCGGTGTCCGCAAGCCTCGAAGTCACCTTCCTTTGATTTTTACTACTGTTGTATTTCTTTTCCTTCCGACAATGATATATTAGATATTCTAATTTTATTCTATAGAACTTAAACTCAGTTCCACCGGTTTCGGAAAGTGTATTGATGAGAATACGTATTGTTTCAAGGTTATATAAGTTATTCAGATTTTCTTAGTATTTTGATAATTGTTTTCGCCAGATTATTATTATTTGTTGGGCTTATCTATTCGTAAAGATTAAGTATTTTTACGGACATCCGGCAAAAGAAAAATTGGGATCAGTGCCAAAAAAATCTTCCAAATCTGAATTGAAGATTTAATTGCCCTTTTTAGGTTGGGATAGATGTGGCTAGAGGAGGACAATAAGATGCTAAAACTACAGACATTAGCAAGATCTCTTCTAGATACTAAGATCTAAAACCACAGCCACATAAAATTCACATGTAAAGCTATCAGGTTTAGTTATACTATTAATTTCAAAGTCTAAACCTACTTAGACTAAAACTCATGAGGTGCCAAAATCTAAATCTTGGTTCTTGTGTTTTAACTTTATAATAATAATGCTGCTTTTGTAGAAAAATGGTATCAAAACAAAGAGGATCAGCCCAAAGTTGGATAAAGACAAGGGAAAATCCTCCAAAAGAGTATTTGGAGGAAAGTGGTAGATAAGAAAATGTAAATTAACAGGGCACCTGTCTAATTGGAGCTTAAAATAACTAAGAATAATTTAAATAATTACTAACTCAACTACTTAAACTAAAAATAACTAATAGCTAAAAGTATATAATATGTGTATAATCATACATAATTTGTGTGCATTAATTTAAAAAATAAATAATAAATTTAACCGGCTATTTTGGACGAAGATCCCTAAAATAATGAGTCATTTTTAGTTGAAGGGTCTCAATATTAGAGTAAAAAATGGAGTTGGTAAGTGAATGATTGGCTCTTTGGCAAAATGAGGAGATAAGATGGGGTTAGTCACCCACAGGAAAGTGGCCCCCAACCAACTGCATTTGTCTGATGGCCTAACTTGACCATACACACACAGACACGCACTATATTATTGCATTTTCATGACTTTGGTAAACAAATTGTTTCATCCAAACATTTTGTCAAAATATGACCTTATTAAAAAAGAACACAACAGGCCAAGACAGTATTCAAAAAGGTATTGTGCTAAAAAATTAATAAGTTAACTCCATGAAACTTGCTTTTCTAGATTATCTTTGACTAGGAGTTGGAAGGAAAAAGTAATGGTAAAATTATTTTTATGTAATTTATAAAGCACGAGTTTGAGCTGTAAAAACATATTCTAATATTTGTATTATGATAAATTGTCTACACCACATCTTTTAAGATATGGCTCTTTCCGAATCCTGCGTGAAACGTGGAATACCTTATGCTCCGAGCTATAGATATTCATTTTCTCGTTGTGCCCCACCGTTCAATGGTATAGAAAAGACTGATCAACTAGAAGAATCAAATAGTAGGTAAAACTAAGATGTGAGCAAATAACAATAGGTTGAAAATTTTAATGCTTAAACAGTTAACAAATATTACAGTAGCTTTCTCTTAAAAAAGAATTACTCCTTTTAGTGACAAATTGTAAAGGCAAAAAAGAGGAATCCTTATAATTTATTTATAAAGGAACAAAAGATTTGAACTGAAACTACTCTGAAGCTTCACTCAATCACTAGCACATTCTTTTCACATATAGCACTCTTCCTCCTTTCTTTTTTTCCTCTCATTATTTCCAAAAAGTAAATTACATGTCAATATTTATAAAGAGCGTTGGTGTAACACGTTCAAGTCGTTGCAAATAGCTTCTTGCAAAGATATAATAGTGTTTGCAAAAATAAAACTGCAATCACAAACAACTATAAAGAAAAATAATTTTATTGATAAATATTGCGGGTTACAATTCTATTTATTCCTTGATTCTTCTCTCCTGATTATCTCCATGATTCGAAGGCTTTAGCTGCGTATTTCTCGAACATAGGACTTTGAGCAAGACATATTTGACATGTCTTTAGTCTCTTAATGANCTCTGTTTATTCCTTGATTCTTCTCTCCTCATTATCTCCATGATTCGAGGGCCTTAGCAGCGTATTTCTCGAACATAGGACTTTGAGCAAGACATATTTGACATGTCTTTAGTCTCTTAATGAATATTTCAAGCGTTTTATGGAATTTCGAAGATCTCTTTGTGCATATTTCGAGAGTTTATGGAATTGCCGAGATCGTCAACATATGTAGCTTTGTTTATAGGCATGAATTAGGGTTTGTGAAGTAGCCACCAAATAAACCTTATAATCTTATAATATTTTAAGAGTTGTCTTGAATTTAAAACTTATCTTGATCTGTTAAAATTTCAGTGTCTACGTATAGAGCTCTGTGATCTGAACTTTCGGATCTCGTACATAGAGAAGCTTATTGCCCATAACAATATTTGCAACAAGATTTAACATTAAATGTCACATAGAGCTACTGTTGAAAGATTTTAATTTGGAAATTTTTTATATGATTCGGTAGTCATTGCTGTCCCTTTAGTCCTTTTTAAATTATTGTGAATTAGACTGTTCTACTGAGTTGGGGCAAAAAATTTAGGGTTTAAATAGAGTAATTGCCAAAACCAAATATTATACCGTGACTGTCTTATCAACTAAAGTGTCACTCAGTTTCTCTGTCCACCTTTTCTATTTGAGGGACCCCTTTCAAAATCTTCCTGTTTATCTTGCAAGTGGATTGTTGGCTTATCACAAATTCTCCAATAATGTTTGAATTCAAGAAAATTTTCTCTGTTACATATTTTCTTGATCAGAAACTTTCTCAATAACCAAAAGAGTTAGTTTTTTTTTAGTAATGGAAGTTCCAGTTTGTAGTGGAACTGAAATAATAAGCAAACCGAGTCCAAGAATTTCTGTTTGGTCATCACCAACTAACCGTCCACCTGGTTTTCTTCTTTAACAACAAGCTGTAGACTGTAGTTGGTGTTTTTACACACTTAGTGTGTGTTTTGGAGAAAAAAAAAAAACAAAGATGGAGTTTTTCAATTCTTTTAATGGGTTTTATGAGGACTATGGTTTTCAGGGGATAATGACAAATGGGTCAACTTCATCTTCATCATTGATTTTGGATAATGAAAGAGGAGAGCTAGTTAAGGCAATGGTGAGACAAGAGCAAAAAGGGGTTAATCCAGAAAAGGCTTTGATTGCATTGAAGAATCATAGTGAAGCTGAAAGGCGGCGCAGAGAGAGAATTAATGGTCATTTGGGTACTCTCAGAAACCTTATTCCTGGCACTAATAAGGTAATTTCCCTTTATTTTGGTTTGTTTTATTTTTTCAAACTTTGTCTACTGTGTTAGTATGTTCTTTTTTTTTTTGGTTTCCCGTGTTAGTATGTTCTTATTTTGGAACTGGTGAAGATATTTAGACAAACTGAAATTAGGCAGGAAGCAACGCCAACTTTGTTCTTAGGTTGTATCTAGCGGTGGAGTTAGGATTTTCGCTGAGGGGCCAAATATAAAGAAATAGACTTTTGAAGAAACCAAAGGGGGTCAATAAGTAGTATTATATACATAAAAAGAATTTACCTAGCGATGTAATTTTCCGATAAAGGGTATCAGAGGCGAAGCCGCTTCGCTTATGGGTTCGGGATTCTAATCTTTTTAAGTTATTGGGTTCTAAACATGCTAGCTCTGCAAGGAAAGGAATACACGTGGCTCTGCGACTGGTTGTATCATAAATAGAAGAGGAGTGTGTTGTGTTGTTTATATATGATACTGCTTTACATGTTAACTGATTTGTTTAAATGATTGGATTGTTAATATTGCTTAGCTGCTCTGGCTGAACTTATTTAAGCAATTAATTGAAACATTTAAAAAATGGTATGTCACCAGAATTAGCAGTTAACTATTCCTTGTGACGAAATGTGAACTATATTTGCTGCTGCCTGTGATATAAAAGTAGAAGGCTAAGGACGGTAAAGATCTGAATTTATAAGGTTATTCTGGAGTTTTACTACAATTGCTCGACATCCTAAGTTCTGTAACTTGTAGCCATAGCCTACAGGAATTTAGGACTTCTTCATTCTTGGAAAGAATGGCTGCCACTAACTTGTTGATAGTCAATATTAGGTAAATTGTTTTAGAAATCTTGTTTGATTTTGGATTAAACACGTCTAATTATGCCAGATTACTATAAACAGCTGTATGTTAGAAGAACAGGACTAGTATCATACTACACTTGATCTTAGCCAAAAGGCCGAGAAAGATATTAGAACAAGACTAGTTTCATGCATCTTATGTCTGTCATAAGTACTCAAAATGATAAGTAGGGAGGATATTCTTTTTCTTGGTATTTAAACTCATTGTTACATGCACTAATTGTATGTTTAAGTCTTTAAGAGGGGCAAACGTGGTTGTTTACCTCCTAAGTCCTAACATATCTAAGATACTTAACCTATTGATAATGACGAAGTTGCTGCAGCTCTAGCGCCATCACTATTGTAGATCCCCTTGCAGTTTCTTGAGTTTATTTCAAGCTGAATTTCGTTTCATATTACAGATGGACAAGGCCGCTTTACTTGCCAAAGTCATCAGTCACATAAAGGACTTGAGAGTGCATGCAACAGAAGCTACCAAAGGTGTTCTAGTTCCAACAGACATTGATGAAGTAAGTGTCGAACAACAAGCAGAGGGATCTAATGGAGCCACTTATTCTGTCAAGGCGTCTCTGTGCTGTGAATATAAGCATGAGCTTATTTCTGATCTGCGACAAGCTCTGGATACTCTTCCCCTAAAAACTTTGAGGGCAGAGATCGCTACGTTAGGAAACAGAATGGTTAGCGTTTTCGTGATTACTGAGAGCAATGAAGGGAATATTGAGGATAATGAAAGGTGCCAGCTTCTTGTAACTTCTGTTCGTCAGGCTTTGAGGTCAGTGCTTGATAAATTTTATGCCTCTGAGGAGTTCTCTTCGAGAAGTACACTGTCAAGCAAGAGACGAAGAGTTTCACTCCTCGATTCTTCGAGCTCATCTTCTTTAGGCGATTTCTGGTGAAAAAGGCATCCTATTTACTGCTTTTTTTTTTTATAATTTTATTATCAAGTATCATGTTATAATTAACGTCCAATCACAGGTTAATTAATAGCATATGTTTTAGCATGCATACCCTCTGATTAAATGGATGTGTATGCTCCTACATATGTCTGCCTTTGTAAATGGTAAATGTGTTGCACTAAGTTGCAACCAGAAAATAATTCTGATGTAATCGGTGATTATAGTTCCTTTTCTTTTCTGATGTCGATGGACAGAAAATTTATAAACAATATTGTAGATTTCTTTAAAAATACAAGTTGCCATGGGTATTGTCATGGTGTATTTTTTATTTATTTGCTCTAAAATATTCAACCTTATATATATATTCCTACTACATTGTTAGAGTCAAAAGAAAGGCTGGTGCTGGATTGTTACTCCAACCCAAGTGCTATAATTGTTGGCTTGTGGCAGGTTCAGCAAGTCTTTTTTTTTCTTCTTTCCAGTATAACCATCTGGTATCTGAAGTTTACTGTTCAGACTAATTCACATTCGCGTCAAACCTATCGAAAAGTTCAGGCGAATTCACTGCTGCACACAATCATCGGCCGAGCTAGGGAGGAGGGGTGGCGATGAAGTATAACAACAACAACAACAAACCCATTATAATCTCACATGTGAGGTCTGGGGAGAGTAATGTGTATCTAGATGACTTTTCCCCTTCTTTGGAGGAGGCGAATGTGAACTGTGAAGTAAGATTCAAAATTTCTTTCTTAGTTCATTTTAAGTAAAGTAAGTCGCGATGAATATAACTAACAATTAGCGAATTGATAAGTCGGAATTGGCGAATCGATTTATAAGTTGCAATTAGCAAATGCGATATATAAGTCGCAATCGAAATGCGGTTTATAAGTTGCTCGCATTATATAAATATGATTTACAAGTCAGCGATTTCTTAGCTTGTATTTTTTTTTGGTTAATCAACGATTACTTGCTATTAAATGATAGTGTTACAGGGAGCGCTAGTTACAACATTTTCAAAATTTTGCAAAGCTTGTCCTAAGGAAGCACTATTTGTTATGGCACTTGGCCTACAAAAATCTGTCATGAGTTGCTAAGCAAAAGGAGTGCTGCACAGTCTGTTTGTTGATGCGTCTTGGTAAGGTGGTGCCATTGTGATCATGTCTTAGTGCCCTTTCCAAAAAGCTAAGTGGAGAGTCCCAAAAGATTGTGGAGTTGGTCTGCCTCATGTTGCTGCCATGCTTTACCAGTTCATCGGCCACCATAGTTTGCTCCCTATACACATGCTTGACTAAGGGTCTACCCAGTTGGAGCATTAAGTACCTGCATTCATGTATAATGGATGAGTAAAGCTGATTTATGTTATGGAGTGCAGATATTACCTCTGTGGAATCAACGTTGATCGCCAGTTGTGTAAAAATATTTTTAACTGCCAACGTGAGTCCCTCCAGTAGAGCATATAGTTCCATGCTTAGTGGAGTGCCTATTGTCCTGTTGCCCGTGTAGCCTGCGATCCAATCACCATTGGCATTTTGGAAAACACCACCAAATCCCTTTAGTGTGTTGTTGTCCATGCATGCTCCGTCCGTGTTGAGCTTGAAGGTGCCCTCATTCGGTGGATGCCATTTGATATATATTGTTCTTGACGGATGTCGGGTGGTTTGTTTGTATATGAGGTAGTAATATTCTGTTGCTTGTTGAAGGATGGTTTCTAGTTTAGGAACATGTTGTTTGGCTTCAAAGATTAGTTTGTTTCTCGTAGTCCAGATGTGCCAAAGGCAGTAAGGAATAAGGATTTTTGATGGAATGTTGTAAGGGGAGCAGCAATCCAAAGTTAGTAGTTTAGCAAGGGTAGGTAGTGTGTTTTGGTGTAAAAGAGGAAGTGTTGTGATAAAGTTGTTGATGTGAAGTTGATGCCTTAAATGTTGGACATTGTGGCATCGGAAAAACATGTGGTCTAGTGTCTCTTCATATTGTTGGCATGAGGGACAGAGAGTTGTGGGAGATATATTGATGTGATGTAAATATACTTTGGTAGGTAATCTGTCGTGTCCTATTTTTCATATAAAGTGCTTGAGTTTAGGAAGGAGAGGTGCAAGGGTTCGTTAGGGTTCTTAGCTTGTATTGTCAACGACTTCCTTTTATTGTTTCCGCCTATCTTAAGTCGCATAGTATTAATACGTTTTACATAATTCATGTATTTCCTTAAAAGCAATACAGCACTGCAATTAAATTAGCCAAAAGTGCACACTTTGGAAAATTGGCCAAGAATTTCCTTTCTCTTTTTGAATTGTACCCAACTCATAAATAAAATCTGCAAAAGTAGGAAGTTCTTTAACTGCTTTAGTTAAAAAATATTACTAACTGGTTTTGTTGAAAAATATCAAGTGCAAGGTACATGATTCACATCTCAGCCTTTTGGCGATCAACCTAAGGGAGAAATTAAAAAACAGTCATATCTATAAGTGGTCATTCAAAAATAGCCACAGAAAGTAATCGAAATTTAGTCATTTTTCATGTAAAGATAAATCTGAACGAAAACACTGTTCAAAATCCGGAAAATACTCCAGCGCAATATACTGGACTTCCAACATAATATACTAGAGTTCCAATATAATATACCGGTCCAACATAATATGATGGAAATTCATACACAAGTACTCCAATCTCAAGTATATTATGATGGAACTTTTCGCTTGTCGGAGTTCCAGCATAATATGCAGGAAGTTCATATACAGGTGCATCGATCTTCAGTATATTATGCTGAAACTTTTCGTGTTGCAGCAAAATAGTGATTATTTTTCAATGACTTTACAAACACTGACTATTTTTGAATGACCAGTCCGAAAATTGGTTAGCCCGTTACTATTTTTACTACAGTTATAATACAATCACGATACATTTCTGAAAAATTGTGATACAATTATGATCTTTATCTTCTTCAAGTTTCAATCACAACTTACACTAAAAATCGAATATAATCTTATTATAATTGTATTAGTATTGTATCAAGTATTGTTTTGGGTATTGATGTATCATAAGTCATATACAATAAAAAATTTAGAAAAAAAGAGTACAAGATTCAAAACTTACCCACAACTTAATTTTAGATCAATTTTGTATATAATTTGTAAATATAAATATACAAAGTAATTAATAAGGAACCTAAATAAACATGGTAAACAGGTTTCTACTATATCATGGTCAGGTAAAAATCCATATCTCTATAGAAGAACCAAAAATGCCCCAATCTTACCTTGTGAAATTTTGTAAGGACCAAGCTCTTTTCTGCTACGAACATGTTGTAATCTTTTTTTATTTTTCGTTGTATATAACAAGCACACATAGAACTTGTATTGAAACTTACATATGTTCTTATAATAATGTGAAAACAATCAACTTTCGTTACTATATTAAGTAGCACTGCAGTTGCATCCTAACTGCAATAAATGTTTATCCTTAAGATTACATATTAAAGTGAGAGTCACATCACTTAACCATAGTTTACAAATCTTTATATAACGGACAAATGCCCTGTATTTGTTAATTTGACGTAAATATTGAATGTCGTTGCCTATTCTACACTAGCACATGCTCGGAAACTAGAGAGTTTATGGTTCAGTAATACTTCCTTATTAATAGGACCTAACTTATATATACATTAATAATGTAAGTTTCTTATAATTGACTTTTTCTTATATTGTATTTTTTTCTTCACGGATATTGTTAATCATTGAGGTAAGTTATATGGCAGAAAAAGCATAAAAGAGCAACTCGGATCCAGCATTCACGCAGGCTGCACTCTAAGGGGGTGTGATAATACAAGCATTATTGACTGATTTCATAGCTTGAATCCGCAACCTATAAATCACATACACGGAAACAACTTTACCTTGCTCTAAGGTTCACTTCCAGGTAAAAAAAGAATGAACAAATAAATTGTCTTAAGGTTGGCTTCTTGGTTCTCTTTTTACCCAATACAAACTCAAACTGAGGTTTGTCAATCCAAAGGGTTGACAAGAGCAAGTTGGGTGTAAATATTATTCCTAAAGTATGAGAAGATCATCCACTATAGTTGAGTAAAATTGTTCTTTTTTCCTCTTCTTAGCATGAATTATTGGACCAAGTACATTGCTTCTTAGAGTGTCACCCAATAATGTTCGAGATGTCAGCAGGTTAGACAGCTGAAACTAATTAGCTTTTGAAGACTTTGTCAAGTCTTTCGCTGCAATAAAGTATCAAAAAGTGAAGTGTTCCTCTCCCATAACAAATACATTGAAAAAAAAAGTTAATCTTCTCTATAAAACAATACAAAATAGCATCTGCTGCCAATGGAGTATGATTAAATTACTTTTTTATGGCTACTATAACTAGACAAGTTGAGTCATCTACTTCATTGTCATAGGAAAGAAATTGTTGTCATTTTTCTTTCCATTTAATAATAACACAAATGATGAGTTTTTTGCGGCTGATAAGCAAGTTGGAGTTGAAAATTAACAACTCTTCTTGAATTTGAAGTGGGATGGTTTCATTTGGAATTAGCATTTTGGACTGTTTTGCATGAGAGAAAAATACTGAAATATGTTGCAAGAATATGGAAAAGTCTAAAAGAAAACAGACTAATGTACCGAGATATACATAGATGAAAGGAAATTTTGTTAGTCATTCTTTCAACATTTGTTTCTGATAGATCTGTACCAGAGAATCACAAAACACAAAAACCTGTAACCAAAGATGAAACTTAACATAATACCAATGTTAAACCACTTATGTGACTCCCCTAAACCGCGTCGCGCCAATAACTGTTCACCATACATTAAGCAAACTCCATCAACTTTCTGTATACACTTCAGTTTCCCATTCTCTCCTCCATACTCATTGATCAAGAAACACTCAAATGGATACTTAAACAGACTCAAATAGTGCACAAATAGCCAGAAAATAGGTATTGATTCCTTCGATATAAAGTACCCCGAGAAGAGGAAAAATGCACCTATAAGACAACCGATAAAGGACATTCCTAGGAGGAAATTTGGCACTAGTGCTGAACATGCTGCCACGAATGAATTGCCCATCGCGAAAATCATCCATGACACGAGAGTATAGTACGCGAATGCACTGAATTCGTACCTTAATCCGACTAGCCAGTAAACTGGTATAGCATAGAGAAGAGCCACTATTAGAAGGAAAGGGAGGAAAACTATAGTGTTTGCTATATTGTAGGTGTAAATTCTGTAGGCTCCTCTAGATGTTTCCCTCATTAGAATTCTCCTCTCTTCTAAGAAAATTGGTAAAGCTTCTGTGTTGGATGATAACAAGAATGTGAGACTAAAAGCAAAGAATCCAACTTGAGCTTGCAGCTCCAAATTCTTTGTGTTGCTGCTATAAGCATTAAAAAATATTGATCCCAAAATTAGTCCCACAAGTAATGCTTGTATTACCTTAGCCAAGAAAAGTTGTTTGGTTCTGAAAATATTCCTACAGAATCTCTGACTCAGAATTAGTACTTCCTTCAGTGGAGAATTAGAGTAAAGAACTTGCTTTTCTTCAGCATTTTTGTTAGGCATATTATCACTTTCTCTTTCTGTTTCACATTTTTCAATGTCACTTTCTCCAGAATGTAGGCTTTCTGCTAAGCTTTCTGTAATATCAATTGCAAATTCAAGAACATTGACATGCTGAGGAATGAAATTTCCAGTTGACTTAAGCTTCTCTTCAAGTAGATGTAAAGATCCATTGTGAAGGACAAATCCATTTGATAGCAACACAGCTTTATCAAACAGTTCAAGAATTCGAAAACCAGGCTGATGGATGGTTAATATAATCGTCTTACCTTGATTCTTGGCCATGGATTTTAGCAAATACATTAAATGAAAAGCTGAAGCAGAATCAAGGCCTGAAGTTGGTTCGTCGAGTAGAATAACAGCAGGATCATGGACTAATTCAACTCCAATTGCCACTCTACGCTTCTCACCACCCGAAATTGTCCTGCTTGATTCACTTCCAACTTTCATACTACCAACATGGTCCAAACCAAGCTCATTTAACAACTTTGATACTCTATCTTTGGCCTTATCGTCCCCTTCACGAATCCTGAATCGTGCACTATAGATCAAAGTTTCTTCAACAGTGAGAAGTGGGAAAAGAGCTTCATCTTGTGTAACATAACCAGATATTCTCCTGAAATTTGTAGGCTTCATAGGCTGGTCATTGACAAGAACATGACCAGAAAATCTTGAGGGACCGACATTTCCTGCTAGAATATCTAACAACGTTGTTTTTCCTGCTCCACTTGGACCAGCAACTGCTGTAATTTCCCCTGGTTTGGCTTCACAACTCACATTCCTTAGAATGTAATTACTAGTCTTGTTGTTGGTAGCCAACTTTTTGACTAACCATTTTAACTCATTATATTTTGGAGGTAGTTTGTAGGAAAGATTTCTGGCCTCAATTTTGTATCTATCACAATTTGATGTCTTCACAGGTAAATCCATGGTGAAAAAAAGATAGAAAAATAGCTCTGGAAAGTGAAAGTAAAGAAGGTAGATGAACTAACTCAACAAAAATAGGCTCTTTTATATAGTACTCGTTTGCCAGTAAACTAATGTCAAAATATTTGCATGCATGTACTAAGTATGAGACTTAAGACCAATTCTTGGATCATGGGATTAGTATATAATATAAGCTGGCTATTATATACATTTTTATAACACAAGAGGGCACATGAATTGTGTTGGGCGTGGAAATGCAAGTCATGAAGTTGGCTAAAAGTAGTCATTTTTGACAGTTTCAAAAAGAAATTTTGCAACTGAAATGGAGTTTGGTTAATTATTTTGTCTGGTTAAATATTATTGTGAGTTAGGAATTTGGCAATTTTCAGGACTGACAAAAATGGATAGAAGTTATACTTAAATGAATAGACCTTAAATAGAGGAGTTGGTGTTACCAATGATATAGGATAAGGTAAGATGTACTACCATTAAAATCCTCATTTATTTGATATGCTAAAGTCAGCACTGACACTTAAAATGAAAATTTCTATTTTGCGGTCACGTACTACAGTTATACCTCTCTGCAACAACATCGTTTGTTTCGAATATGATGGGATATTATAGCGAAATGATATTACAAAGAACATATATTATAACATAATATAAAAAGTAGTTCCGGAAAAGCTTGACTTTTATATTGAAGTGTTGTTATATAGGGATGGTGTTATAGAAAGGTTAGACTGTATTTTACTAACAAAACATGTATCATGTAGCTATATTGACACAATAGTGTGACTAGTTCTTTTTTAGATTTGGTTTTTTGTGTACATTGTAACTGTTGGATGAGTTGGATTATGATGCACATAACATGTGATTGTGAATCTTTTTTACCTGTTGAACTGTTAGGAAGTATCTGAATTCCAAATAAAATGTGATGAATTAGTTATATTTTTTTAAAAGAATGTGTGAAAGATCATGTGTAAACTTTTTTGGATTAGAATAAAGAACAACAAAAGTTGTATAGAGAAAATCAAAAGGCGGTCTTATACGATTGAGTATTTAAAGTTTGAAAGATTTTATAATCTAAATTTCCATTTAATGTATTTGCCTGCAGTTGGTTCGCCATAGACACTATTCAAAATGGCGACCTACTTTTAGTGGCGTCTAAAATAAAAACTCTTTACTGAAAATCTTATTTTTTGTAGTTATACTATCAAAGTTATCGAAAATAACACATATCCAAAAATCAATTATATTAAGTTTTTAAATATTAAGATCCTCAAGTTGCTTAAGGCGTTGAGGGTCATGAGGATTAAACGTTACACCTAATTAAGTGAATAAATTTTAAATTAAGCAAGTTGATCATAGTCATATGTAATATGAGATGCAATATTTTTCTCATTTCTTGTATGTAGATTAGCTTAATATTGTTCTGATTTCTGAACTTCACAACCATTTTAAGTTAGATTGTAAACGAATGAACTTGAAGATTTTAAATGAAACGAGATGGTTTACATCCATGATTGAAATTGGAGATGCTAATTAAACATCTATAGTTTTCAGTACTGCTCTCTTTTACCTTAAAAAAACTATAGTATAATACAATACCTGTCCATTTGTTTTTCTTTTTGACTTCTCGAACACCCAAATTACATTCATATTTCCAACTTGCATGCAAATAACTGCTTAATTGTGAATATTACACTCTTTTAACTAGTTCATCCCACAGTTTAACACTATATAAAAATAGGGTTTTCAAACTCCTTTGACATAGGATGTTACAACTTAACGACCAACCTCTTCCTTGCTATAGACATCACATCTAGTTGACAATATGCTGATTAAAATATACTAGATAAGTGTAATTAAACTAGTTTAATGTTTTGTACATGAACTAATTCTTATATTCTCCTAAGATAAAACAGTCAATTACAGTCAGACATTTCTATAACAGCATCCCTATATAACAACACTTCTCTATAAAAGTTAAGTTTTTTCGGAATTATTTTTATGTTATGTTATAATATATGTTCTTATAACAATACTTCGTTATAATATCCAAAAATATTCGGACAAATGAGTTTGTTACAGAGAAGTTTGACTTGTAATTCGGAGCTGAAGCTGTTCTTAGCTTGTTATCCATCTTTGTGACAGATGTTTTGAGTTTAATATCCCTGGAAAATGATTTCATAACTTCTTCGTGTATCATTGCGGCGGCCAGCGTCCGTTTGCTTGACTATGAACAGAGAGGGATTAGTTTATTTTAGGGGCAGAGCTAGTACGTGGGATACAGGTTCGATCGAACTTAATAGATTTAGTCCATATTTTGTATTTGTTTTAACAAATTTATTAAATATATATAAATTATTAATTTAGAATCGAATAACTTAATCAGACGATAATTATAAATTCATAAACTTCAAATTCCGACTCCGCCTCTAGTTTGTTAGGAAAATTTATTGTTAAGCTGAAGTAATTGTATTGGTCAAAATCTGGGCTGAACTTAATGACTGCAAACGGACGAGATGTGGTCGAGGTCCACTACTAGAAATCCGCTAAAAATCGATTAAAAAACGACCAAAGTTGGTCGGTTATGGCCAATTACCGACCAAAACGCGACCATTTACGTGTGGAGGTATTTTGATGGTGGGAAAGGAATACCGACCAACGTTCCGACCAACGTTGGTCGGTAAATTAAATTCAAAAAAAAAAGTCGGCTTTTTTCGACCAAAGTTGGTCGGTATTTTAATTATTTAATTAAAATATTCACCACCTGGGAATCGAACCGGGGTCTGTACTGTGGCAGGATACTATTCTACCACTAGACCATTGGTGCATTTTGTTTTAAGATTGTCTTTTATTTGATTTATACTCTTTAATTGTATTTTCGCACGAAAATAACCGACCAAAGTTGGTCGGTTTTTGTTAAAAAATAAAATTAGCGATCAAAATTGGTTGATATTTTAAAATGACCGGCTGAATTAACCGACCAATTTTGGTCGATTTTTTAAAATAAATTTTTATTTATTTTAATTGAAAAACCGACCAAAGCTGGTCGGTTTCTTGAAAAATAAATGTCGCGGGACTCAAAAATAGTTTCCCGCATTTTTGCGCCAAAAAAACCGACCAAAGTTGGTCGGTTTTGTAAAAGAAAATTAAAAAATAAAATATTTTGAAAAACTTTGGTCGGTTTTTTGACCGACCAAAGTTGGTCGATTTTTCTTGGTCAGTTTTTGTCAAATTTCTAGTAGTGGTCAAAGCCGAGCAAGGCGCTATGACGAGGAGTCACCTAAAGAAGGATTAGTGTCAAGGTCGTGTAAAGAACGTATTATAGCAACGGTTAGAATAAGTTTAGAATAGGGAGAAGGAATATTCCATTGAATATCCTTCTAGTTGTATTTTTTAGGGTTCTTAGGAATATCCCCTATAAATAGGAAGAGAAAAAGAGAAAAAAGGGATCTTCACTTTTCTGATAAGAACACACTGTAAAGAGTTGACTACAAAGAATATACAAAGACGTGTCTTGTCCACTGATTTCATTGCTCAAATATACATCTTTTATTTACCAGATCCAAGGGTTGCTTATCACCTCCATTTTCTATTATCCCAGTTGTTGTCAGGAAGGAGAATCATCCAAGTCATCTAACATTTGGGTGATAAATTCTTCCTTATTACATCTATTGCCATTATCTACATTTATTGCATGCTTTCATTATCATATTCATTGACAATCATTGAGCATTTGTAGTTGGCATTCAATATTATCGGACGCGGCCCTACATTATCAATATATATAAACTTTAGATCTAGTAGTTATTATATATAACTAGGATTCGCTCTCCATTTTCTCATTAATCCGTTTAAAAAAAGGTTTAACACTTTTTTGGTAAAATAATTTGGTGTTGTTTGTGGGGAGGTGCTAGTTAAAATTAAAAAAAGAACAACAACAACCATCTTTTTCTTGTTTGCACGAGCTAACAATGGCAGGAAAAAGTAGATGAAAGACTAAAAGCAGTAGTGGATGTCACCAACAACCTCCTAAGCACCATAAACGAGGTTGACAGAGAAGACGAGGATAATGTGACGCCGAGTGCCTCACCCAGGCGAAGCGACTCACCTCCCCCTCATGTGAGTGTAACCGCTTCACGTGAAAGGGGAGCCTCCACGTCCACGACTGAGGAAGAGCCACCAGCAGTGAAAAAACTACTAGAGGCATGGTTGACAAGTACTCTAAGCAATATAATCGACAAACTCGCTCAAGGGGCGAGTAGGAGCACCACACGAGCGGACACTGCAGCAACCCTCAACGAGCATCACGCTCCTCTCCCAGCAGGTAACACTCACACCATTGTTGATAAAGGTAATGACGCGCTCACAACCATTCTAAAAAAATGGAAGAAATGGAGAATGAGAATATAGCACTCTGCGACCAGATGAAGGAGCACCAAGAAAGGGTTGATAAGATACCGGGCGCCACGAAACTTCTATCAAAATGGGACGTCGGCCGGTTCGTTGAACAACCATACAACGAGAAGGAAGCCCCACATTCCATACCCAAAACCTTCAAAATGCCACCATATTTGAAGGTATATGACGGCACAACAGACCCCGAAGATCATATCATTCATTACGTCCCGGCGGAAAAAGGCAACGACCTCTCGAAAGAGCAGGTACCGTCAGTGCTGCAGAAGAAGTTCGGAGAAACCCTAACAGGGGGAGCCTTAACATGGTACTCACAATTACCAGCACGTTCCATAATGACGTTCGAGGAAATGGCCGACAAGTTTGTCACCGCCCACGTCGGGGCCAAGAAAGCAGAGACCACGGTGAATGACACATTTTCCATTAGACAATCGCCTGGCGAGGGACTCAGGGACTTCCTCACCCGGTTCAACAAAGTAAGAATGAGCCTGCCAAACCTATCAAAAGGGATGGCAGTAGAAGCCTTCGGGTTAAACAGGAACGTGTCGAGGGCGACCAGAAAGTTGTTAAGCAGACTCATGAAATACCCTCCCACCACCTGGGAAGAAATTCATAATGCCTACTGTGCCGAGGTGAGAGCAGACAAGGACGATCTCAACGGTCCAACTCAACGGCTAACTTCAGTCCAGACGGAGTCGAGGAAAGACCGTCGTAATGACAGCCGAAGAGATCATTCAGGCCCCCGCCTCAATCGAGAAAGGCACCAACCATATATCGGGACGTCCATCCGGTCACCTCTCTACCAAACCGAAGGGCCGTCCAGGCCACACACTGGGATTCACCGAAACGAAAGAGGTATGCCTCCACTTTTATCTGCTTACAGTTTTTGTGTTTCCCCTTCAGAAATAGTGTACGCCCTAGAGAAGCTCGGCCCTAAGGTTAAGTAGCTACAAAAGATTAAATCCGACCCAAATTCCAGAAGGTCGAATTCCCTCTGTGAATTCCATCAGGAAGGGGCCATAAAACCGAGGACTGCATAGCCTTACGGCAAGAGATGGTAAACATGCTTCACCAAGGACATTTAAGGGAGTTGATGAGCGACCGAGAAAAAGCCAATTTCGGCGGCGGACGAGATCAACATCAAGGCCCTCCAAAGCCACCCTCCTCCGCCCGCACCATCTAAATGATCATCGGTGGAGGTGACGAAGCAGCAATCGACCACTTGAAGTTCACCACCATACACAAACTGAAGAGGTCGATCACCCATGAATGGTATGATGACCTCGAAGACAGTATCATCTTCAATAAGTCAGATACCCATGGTTTGACATTTCCTCACTTCGACGCTCTTATCATTACTTTACGTATTTCAGATACTGATGTTAAGAGAATCATAGTAGATGACAGGAGTGGCGCGTGTATTATCCACCCCCAGTTTCTCACACAAATGAGACTCGAGGACAAGATAGTACCACGCTGCATAACACTAGCAAGTTTTAACAATGCAGTCGAACGAACCTCAGGAGAGATAATGTTTCTCGTTCTAGCCAGGGGCGTCACCCTCGAAACGACATTCCATGTCATGAACCAGGACACAGCCTACAACGCCATCATAGGGTGGCCCTGGATACACGCCATGAGGGTCATCTCGTCCAGCTTATATCAGGTCATTAAGTTTCCCACCCCGTGGGGAATATTCAGCATCCACGGTGAACAGTGCACAACCCAAGAATGCTACCGCACGGGCAAGATTGCACATACACCCAACAATTAAAGGAAAGGACTCGAGAGCATAGCAATCATCAAAGTCAGGGCCCGAACTCGACGAACAAAAAGACGTCATCAAGTACCCCGACATAGTGGAAGCCACAGGGTCAATGGTGGAAGACCTAGATCCCGTCCAACTGGATAGCAATGACCACAACAAAAAGTCTTACATTGGCCACAAACTCTCAGAACCAGGTAAATTTCATAAATTTTTAATTGACAACGCCGATCTATTTTCTTTCTCCCATGCAGATATGCTAGGTATCCCGAAAGACATTGCTACACACAAACTGAACGTCAACCCACTCTACTCGCCAGTACGACAAATCAGAAGAAAATTCAATGTCTTAATCAATGAGGCCGTCCGCAAAGAGGTATAAAAATTGCTCGCCAACAGTTCCATCCGAGAGTCAAAATACCCCCAATGAGTCGCCAACGTGGTCATGGTGAAGAATAAAAACGGGAAGTGGCACATGTGTGTGGATTTCACAGACCTAAACAAAGCCTGGCCAAAAGACTCTTTTTCGTTGCCTCACATCGATCAACTCATCGACGCAACAACATGGCACAAGTTGTTAAGTTTCTTGGACGCCTACTTAGGCTACAACCAAATCCTCATGGAGGAGGAGGACCATGAAAAGACCACTTTCATCACCCACCAAGGGACGTACTACTACAGAGTCATGCCGTTCGGGTTGAAGAATGCAGGGGCAGCTTATCAAAGGATGGTCACCAAGATGTTCAAAGACCAAATCGGCAAAACAATGGAAGTCTATATAGACGATATGTTGGTCAAATAAAAAAAAAAGAGGACCACATCGACCACCTGAAGGAAGCCTTTGATATACTAAGGTGATACGGCATGAAGATGAACCCCGAAAAGTGTGCCTTCGGCGTGACCTCTAGGAAGTTCCTCGGTTTTCTAGTGTCGCAAAGAGGCATTAAGGTCAACCCCGACCAAATCAAATCCATTGAGGGAATGCCTGAAATATTGACTAGTAAAAATAGGTACAGAAACTGACCGGCCACATAGCCGCCCTGTCGAGGTTCATCTCACGATCCTCTGACAGATGCCACAAATTCTTCAACGTGCTCAAAAAGGACAACGGACTCTAGTGGAATTCTGAGTGCATCGAGGCCCTAAGAGAGCTAAAGGCATACTTGTCCTCGCCCCCGCTTCTCGTCAAGGCGGAACCCGATGAGCATCTCTTAATCTACTTGGCCGTATCAGACATCACAGTAAGTGCAGTGTTGGTCCATGAGAACAAATGTACGCAATCTCCAATATATTACATTAGCAAAACCCTGGTCGACGCAGAAATGAGTTACCCCCACCTCGAAAAGTTGGCCCTAGCATTGGTCGTAGCTTCACAACAGCTTAGACCCTATTTTCAATGCCACCCATCTCGGTGGTCACGACCTTCCCCCTAAGAAGCATCCTACATAAACACGAGTTGTCGGGGAGATTGGCCAAGTGGGCCATCGAATTAAGCGAGCATGATATAACATATCAGCCGCGAAAAACGATAAAGTCGCAGGTACTCACCGACATCGTCACCGATTTCAGTGCCCAAATAATGCTCAACGGATCAAAGGTACGCCGGGGATAACAGGCTGATGACTCCCAAGAGCTCTTATCGACGGAACTCGTTGGCTCCGCGTCCACCGAAAGTCGGTAACCTTCGTCACCGTTAGCATTTGGTACTCTGAGCAGGAAGCTGCTCGTACCTCTCCCAAGTTACCCGGCCTATGGAACCTATACACCGACGACGCTTCCAAAGCGTCAGGATCTGGACCGGGACTCGTACTCGAGGTCCCAATAGGCGAAATCATCCGCCAGTCCATATGGTGCCCCGATATGACTAGCAATGAGGCCGAGTATGAGGCCGTTATTATAGGATTGAGACTAGATCTCAAGTATGGAGCACGAAGAGTCATCCTTCGATGTGACTCGCAACTCGTCGTCAACCAAGTCACAGGGACTTTTCAAATCAAAGAACAAAGGCTGCAAAGTACCAGGCAGAAATTCATAAGCTAATGCCGGAGTTCGACGAATGTCAACTCGACCAGATACCCCGGGCACAAAACATCGAGGCAAACGGCCTCGCCAAATTATCAGCAACCACCAAGAATATAAGCGGAAAGGAAAACGTGGTCACCCTCCTCTATTCGTCAATAGACCAAATTGAGGTACACTCTGTAAACTTAACATGGGACTGGCGCAATCATATTATAGCGTATTTGTAGGAGGGAGTACTCCTATTAGAAAAAAAAGAAGCCAAAAAGCTTCGAATGCAGGCGGCCAGAAACAACATCATTAACCACGACTTGTAAAAAGAACGTTTGGTGGCCCCTTGGCGAAATGCCTAGGGCCAAACCAAACCAGGCGCGTCCTCGAGGAAGTGCACGAAGGCCAGTGTGGAGCCCATACTGGTAACCGAGCCCTCATTAGATTCCTCATACAAGCAGGCTATTATTGGCCCACCATGAAAAAGGAAGCTGCCGACTTCGTTAAGAAGTGCGAGCAGTGTCAGAAATAAGCTCCAATGATACACCAAGCGGGAGAGCACCTCCACTCAGTCACATCACCATGGCCGTTCATTAAATGGGAATGGACATTGTTGGACTACTTCCAACGGGACGAGGTAATGTACGATTCCCTTTGGTTTTAACTGATTACTTCTCTAAATGCGTAGAAGCAGGTGCATTCGCCCAAATACGCGAACATGAAGTTATCACATTCATATGGAGGAACATCATATGCCACTTCAGCATCCCCAAAGAAACCAGTTGTGACAACGGACCCCAGTTCACGGGGAAAAAGACCGCCAAATTCTTCTAGAAATGGCACATCAAGCGAATACTCTCGATGCCATATCATCTTGCAGGAAACGGGAAAGCCAAATCCTCCAACAAAACAATACTTAACATCATGAAGAAGAAGCTCGAGGATGCCAAGGGACTATGGCCGAAACTACTACCAGAAGTGCTATGGGCATATCACACCATGCTAAAACAAGCACAAGAGAAACACCATATTCACTAGTCTATGGGACTGACGCGGTGATACCAGTCGAAGTCGGAGAACCAAGTTTGAGATACTATAATGAGAGCGGACCAAGCAACGACGAAAACAGGAATCAAGACCTCGACGAAGCAGACGAGCGAAGAACATGGCTTACATAATAATGATAGCTCAGAAACAACAAGCATAACGATATTACAACAAAAAAGCCAAAGTAAGACCACTTTAAGGACGCCACCTGCGCCTGGAGACCTGCATTCTCGGCCATCACCTCTTTGCTCACTTCGATCTCATCCTACTTGGACCTCAGCGTCCCCTCCAACACGCTGCAACGACCGATAGCCCTCATAATCTCCTCATCTTTTTCCTTCAGCTCCTCGCCCTTCTGCTTGATCTCATCGCGCAATTCTTGGAATTGGCCGTCCTCACCAATAATTTTGACCATCATCCAGTGCTTGGAGCACTAATCTCTATACTTAGATTCCATCCTCTTGTAGAGAGCCGTCCTCTACTCCTTTCGCCGGTCACGCTCAATCTCCAAAATGAGAGTCTGACACGCAAAAGAAAGTAGGTCAACAAGAATAAACAACACGTATGGAATGGATAAACCGAGGAATGAAGTGAAAATTTACACGCAAGGCCATGACCGATATGCCCAAAGACAGGTTCACATCTCTTAGCATCTGCAACGTTCTAATTTTAGCTTCCGCATACAAAGGAGAAAAGGACGGTGTCGCCCGTTATGAGTCGACCAAGAGGTTATAGCTCACGAGAATGACTATGTGCTGATTAGGACCCTCCGTCCTTATCTCCACGCGAGTAGCCCTCTCCTCGAAGGCCTGTACCTCCTCAGGGTCGATGTTTGAGCCAGAGTCATCATCCCGCACAGAAACGACTCTATCTCCCTTGGCCGCTGATGACGAGCCAACTTCAACAACCGTGTAGGATCTCCTCTACCACGGACCCCCTCAACCTTGGATGGCCTTTCCATGACGGCACCCACCGTAGGAGTAGCCTCGATATATGGCGAAGGCACCGATTCCGCTCCAAAAACGATAAGCCTCTCCGGTTCAACATTAGCAGCAAGGGCCTTCCTAGTCTCCACCCTTCGTCTCTTCCTCGGCGATGCCTCCTCCTTGCTGTGAGACGACTAATCGAATAGGTGCAAGATACGATGAGAAGATATCTCATCCGGCACAACAACAATTCGAGGGGCAGAGTCCCTCGATGGCGGAGCTTGAGTCTGACCCCCTCGTGCAGACTCAGCAAGAGCGAATTGCATTCCGGCAGAGGAAACTGCTTGGCGAAATGCAAGCACTGGAGACTTCGCCTTCTTGGAGGTTCGCGGACCTAGCACCAAAAGAAAAATTACATCAAAGGACAGCGGTGAACGACAATAAGCCGTAAGGTAAAATAACATTTACTGGACGAGGGATTGGGTTCGAAGCGCCTGTGGAAGGAAGCCTAGTCACGAATTCCCACGGTGTGGGGTAACACGTGAGTTACCCAATCTTCAATATCAAAGACAAGAGACGGTGGACGCCTCTCATCTGAAAGCAGAATGACCACGAGTAAGTCGAGAACGAAAATAACAGAGAAAGGGAAAGAAAGGAAAAAAGAGAACGAGCAGCATTTAGCGAGTAATAATAGGTCCTTACGATTGAAGTTCCACTGCTCGGGAAACCCGGTCGGATCCGCCACTAGGTGTTCGGTTCTGATGAAGAAGTATTTATGCCAGAACTGCTGGTTCGCCTTATCATCCATCCCAACCACCAATCCTTGTGTCCCACGATGCCGTAGATAAATAAATGTGCCTCTATAGAAACTGGGCAAGAAGAGATGCAGCAGATGGCGGATAGAGACCTCGCAGCCGTCCAACTCTGCATACTTCGCCAGCATCAGAAAAACTTTGTATAAGTAGAGGAATAGTTGTGCCGGGCAGACACCGTAAAAATGGCAAAACTCCTCAGCTAACGGGGGGAGAGGAAGAGAATAACCCACCAGGAATGGATAGACGTAGAAAGCACAATATCCAGGCCGATGAACTTATACTATGTTGCCTCCCACCGGAACAATTTCAACGTGAGAAGGGATACCAAATTTAGACCGGATAACGACTATCTGACTCGGTCCCATTTTAGAGAGTACCTGAGCGGGAGCAGGGGCAGGGGCAGGGGCAGGTTCTTTTGGAAAGTCATTTCTGACTGAAGGGTTCCTAGGAACTACCTCCCCCACGGTGGGAAGCTCTCATCTTCCTCAATCGTGGGTCCCTCACCGCCGGGAGGAAGGGCTACCGTTAAGGGGGTAGCATCGGAGATTCTGTCAGAAGAATAAGGAGAGTTTGACATCTTTTCGTAATGAAGTGTGTTCAATGAAGTCGGAGAAAGAATGTACCGAACGGAAAAAAAAGCGGGAATTGAAACTGAAGGAACTGCAGAAAATGGGAAAATGAGATCGGAGAAGAAGCTTATGAATGAACAAAGTGCATAAAGAGTAGGAGATGCTAAAAGTTTCGATAATGAAGCCCTTCTCCTCTATTTATAGGATTGGGTGGCACCTGAATCGAGGCAAAGAGCCGTCAATGGCACCAAAATCAAAGCGACAGAAGCACAGGGAACGACACATTGCATTGGGAAGATGGGTAATGATGACGCACGTGGCCATGACACCATCATACGCTAGTCATGCCAACCACGACCCTGTTGACGACCGTCATCAGTCCGGCCTCAGCCAATTCGATTCAGTCATCACGACCAAATTTCCTCTAACCGAATGCAGACAGAGTCCGCTCATCGAGGACGCCCAAGAGTACGACCTCAATAAGCGGAGGGACTAACTGTATTGGTCAAAATTTGGTTGAACTTAATGACTGCAAACGGACGAGATGTGGTCGAGGTCAAAGCCGAGCACGGCTCTATGGCGAGGAGTCACCTAAAGAAGGATCAGTGCCGAGGTCGTGTGAAGAACGTATTATAGCAACAATTAGAATAAGAAGAAAGAATATTCCATTAAATATCCCTCCAGTTGTACTTTTTAGGGTTCTTGTCCACTGATTCCATTGCTCAAATATTCACTAGATCCAAGGGTTACTTATCCACCTCCATTTTCTATTATTCCACGTTGTTGTCAGGAAGGAGAATCATCCAAGTCATCTAACATTTGGGTGATAAATTCTTCCTTATTACATCTATTGCCATTATCTACATTTATTGCATGCTTTCATTATCACATTTATTGACGATCATTGAGCATTTGTAGTTGGTATTCAATATTATCGGGCACGACCCTACATCATCAATATATATAAACTTCAGTTCTAATAGTTATTATATTTAACTAGGATTCGCCTCCATTTTCTCATTAATCCGTTTAAAAAAAAGGTTTAACACTTTTTTGGTAAAACAATTATAATCTTTCTAATTTATAGAAATACATTGATACATATGGATATAATATTAATATGGCATATAATGACGGTACGTACTCTACATGATGATTGTGGATGGTTAGATGAAGTCCAACATTCACCCCTTTAGTAAACGGGTTGAAGTTTGAGAAATACTTCATTTTACATTGAATTAAAGAATTTATTTTCAAAAATAAAAAAATAAAATAAAATACATAACACGAGTTTTCATTAAACTAATAATTTTTCACAATTAGCCCCCCCCCCAGNTTGAAGTATTTCCAGCAATCATACAATCTAATTAGTTGAGTCTAACTTCTTTTTTATTTGTTTTTTGCTTTCATCTAACATTTACCAAGTCTATGAGGAAGATACAACTACCTAGTTTAGTTGGTGAAATAATATTCTCTTTCTGGATCTCTTATACCATTCCTACTTCTAATTTCTTTATTTCTACGACAAACAAAAAGGAATGGATACACGAGTTACGAAGAGTAATAGTTTCAAAAATTAGAAGGAATACGAATAGAGAAAAAGGAAAATCTTAGGTCTAGGATATTTTAGATGATTGTGTAAACAATAACTTTTACCAGTACTACTTGTTAATAATGAGTAAATCTAGTTACTTAAAAAAATAAGAAAGACATGTTGTTACCTTGATTAAATTACGTTGAACGATAAATATTGATGATTATGTTTGTGTTTCTCGACTGAAGAGATAATTTTTTTTCTTCAAAAGTATAACTTTATTAAAAAGTTGAAAGAAATGCACATGGTTAATTAGAATGAAATATAGCCGTTTGGCACTCTCAACTAACGGAGTTGTGGAGTCGAAAGCCTTTGATTCTTCGTTATATCAAAATAATCATACTAGAAGGTACGTCCCGGTCTCCTCTTTTTTTTCAAGCGAGCTAATGCTTGATGAGTATTTTGGGCTCGCCAGAGCAAAGGAGAAACCCCCATAAAATGAATTTTGGTTGCGTTGTTTTTATAAAGTTTCGTTCTTCGTTTCATTGTCAATCTTTTAATTTTCATTGAGCTCCGTGGGAGAATGCTTATCAATATCAAAGTCGTTCCGCTCGTGCCTCTTTCCTTTTGAGGCGGAACTTTGCTTCACTCTCCTTGTGACTTGTGAGCACCTTTAGAGTTACCCAATTTGAATTGCTACAATCACCGGATGTTAACACTATTTCATACCCTCCTCCCCGCCCCCCTCCCCCCCAAAAAAAAAAATTAGCAAAAGAAGGGAGCTATGTCTAAGTTAAGCTCGGAAATAAAAGACTTAGAGCCCGGTTTGGACATAAGATTCTTTTTATTTTTATTCAAAAAAAATTTACTTTTTTCCGAAATCAGTGTTTGGCCATAAAATTTTCAATTTTCATTTGAAGATGAATTTTGAAAATTTTCGACTGTTTCTCAAAATATTTACTCAAAGCACTCACAAAACTTCAAAAACATTTCAAAATTATATTCACATCCGAACATAACTCTTTAATTACTGTCTCGATAGTGAAGTAACATCAAGTCAAGTTCATAAAATTATTATCCTAGGTAGGAACAAATTAATAGGATCCATTATTTATAAAATTAAGATTATTTTTCACTATCAGTTTAACTCTTATATTCTTCATTCACTCCACTTTATTCTCTATAATGGTCTGTAATGTTATTATTTCTAATCAATTCTGTAGTTTTCTATAACATTTTTATTAGTCATGTGATAATAGAATATCCGTTTAAAACTACTCTACCCACGTTATCACATCACCAACAACTGCAAAAATGTTTTAAAAATTATTAATTTGACACTTAACAAAGTGAATAAAAGAAGAAAAGGAAAATAAAATACTACATAGGACATTTGTTTGTCTTCTTAGAAACAAAAGAAACGCGGTAATTAATCAAAAATCCCAAAGGAGCCCCTTAAGTTTCCTAAAAAACTCTAATACTGGTGAGTTTCCTCTTTTACTCTGATCTTGCACTTTCAATTGAATGGAATTGGAATTAAGATTTTGTGCATCAACTGTGTAACAGATTAGATTAAATCAATGGAGAAAGAAAAGAAAATAACAGAAGAATCTCTGAGCCCAGATATTGAAGAACCCATTGAAGTCCCTCTCTTTCAAGTTCCTGAATGTTATGTTTACTTGGTAATTTAATTTCTCTCTCCTTTTTTCTTTGATTTTTCTACTGTTTCTTGTAATGGGTTTTGGAAATTTAGCTTCTTGTTTCTTTTTTATTCCAATTTATTAGTAATACCCATTTGAGTTTTGGACTTAGAATCAATCATGGGTATTACACTATACTTTCATATGTTTCATTAGATGTAATCTTTCACCATTTTTCTTTTTAAAAAGACGCATTATTTATCAATATTGGGATCAAATGAGTCCAAATAGAGTGGAATGGATATAGAGGATTTGACATAGCTGACCCAGCTAGTTTGGGTTAGAGGCGTGGTTGATGAATCTTTTACTGTTTCATCTGGGAAATCTATAAATTAAATTTTCCAATTTTCATAGTTTCAAGATGCCTTTCTTTTACTTCTTTTTAATTTGATGGTGGTGTTCGGGCCACTTTACGGCCACCTCAGTTATTCCGCCGGTACCTTGCTATCTCTCACTATCACAGGTACCGGGTAACTCTGCCTACCAACGCTTAGGAGATGCCTTACTTTTACTTCTGGCCTCAGTTGTAAGGTAATTCTTGAATTCGGATTATTGCACACTGCTTTCGAGTTGTAATGTAGCTTCTTTATTGATTGAAAATTGTGGTGATTTTTTTATTCGCCATTGGGTGTATGTTGTTCTTCGACAGCTTATTTGATTATTGAATTACTGAAAATTGTGGAGCAAAGGCGATCGGCCCTATTTAGGCAGGTGCTATTGATGCCTACCACAGAGGACTTGTAGTGGTGGCATTGCTAGTGACTTGGTGGCATTTTCATCTCATCTTGTTTATCCTCAACATTGACTTCATAGGTTTTACTTGTGTTCCATTCAATGGTTTCTTGTGTTTATTAGCTTTTGCAACTTCATAAAGCTGTGATTTTATAGTTTCAGTCCCTGCACTAAGACTATCATTCGGTTCGGATAACTATATACGGCTGTGGTGTTGTAATGTGACTTTTTTTCTTTGGTTGAAAGGTTGTAGTTAACCTTTTATTCACCATTCAATATAGGATGTTCTCAGAGAGCTAGTATGCATGTTGGATGGGTGAAAAGGGCTGAATTTTCTTGAAAGACGATTAATTTGTTACAATCCTAATGGGGCTCGTTTGAGCAAAGGTTGATAGTTCCTATTTAGGCGGTTATTTGGAAGTCAAATATTGGCCCATGAGTTTAAGATGATCTAGATGAACACACAGGACTTTTAGGGGTGGCATTGCTTGTGCCTTGGTGGCTTTTTCATCCTGTCTCGTTTATCTTAGACATTGACTTCATACCTTTTTCTTGTATCTGGATCATTTGTTTTGAACACTTTCAAGATTGAAAGAAAAATGAAATAGTGGTCTTTTGCTTGTAGCAAACATCGAAACTGTAAAATGATTGTATCGATTCGCTTGTCCTGGAAAATGTCGTCTTCTTATTCCAACCTATGAGCCCATATCCATAAGTAGCATCATTGTGCTTAATTGAATTTTCGTTACATACTTGGTTTAATTTTGAGAATTGGAGAAAAGATAGGTAGAGAAAAGTGACAAGTTAGTGAGCCTCGTTCACCATCCAGATTGACTAAACAGGAAAGTTTTCAAAGTGGTGCCAAAAGAACATCTAACTTCACTTTTGGGGTGTTATATCTGGTGTGTGTTATTACCAGTGAAGCCTATTCTTTTGATCTTTCTCTGGGGAAAAAACTTTCTGTGACTTTTACCTTTGGTCACTGTCTCTCTAGTCTCTAACTCTTTTGATAGTTGCTGGTGGTCTTAATGTAGGTGTTCGGGGAGCTGAGTCTCAATATTTGCAACTAATAACTGAAGTTGTGCATTTGCATTGTAAACTTGCCCTTGATCTGCTAAAAATCCTCATCTATCAATTTACTCTTTTCTATTGACTTTTATAGTTTTCATTGTAAGTATAAGAGTGGAATCTGTATACATTGTAGTCCTTCTCAACCTATCACAGTTTACGCCAAATGTTGAGCTCGCCTCTATCGGATAAATCTTGACCCTTGGAGAATCCATTTCATTAGTACATTCCTGATTCCTTTTCCTTTGGTTGGTGGGAAATGTTCACATTAGCTGTAATCCTGACATTTATAGAATAAACAGGAAGTACCACTGAAACTAACAATTTTGTGTTTGCCAATATGCAGATCCCTCCAAGGAAAAGTGCAGCTTCATACAGGTTCAGCCGATGCATTTGACTGGAAATTTGTTTCATGCACTTAGCATTTCATTCATTGATGAGAAAACCTTGTTAATTACGATCTTTTAGCATTGGTCTACTTTATGATGCTTCCACCTAATTATTGTAGTTCACATTTTTCTGTGATTTGCTGTTCCATAGTTTAGGAGATTCTTGTGAATAATTTAAGCAAAAACCTTTCAAAGACAAATAAAAGGTGTAGTAAATGAACTTATCGAAAACAAATAAATAGATAAGAACTGAATGAATAAAAGGAGAAATGAATGAGACCAGGATAAGCGAAATCAAACTTTACTATTATAAGGATAAGTGCCATACAAAAATTTTGGTGTAACTTTTCCCTAGTCCAATGTAGTAACTTTGATGTAGCTCTTCCTTGTTTCTTTCTTGCATTCCAGCTTGCATGACACAATGCTCAACCTATATTCAGTTGAAGAAAAGTCAAATCTCAAGATACATGTGAAACTTGCTTGTCTGGTGGTTAAACAAAAGGAAACAAAACATTGGACAAGGTCAAGCCTGTCTAACCAATGTTTGCCTGTTGTTTTAACGTCTTCCAGGCACGAGAGATGATAACCATTTGATAGTTGCATACTTCATATTGTCAACAATTTTATTTTTAAGGAGGTTATGATCTTTTTTGTTTGTTGATCTTCGGTAATTCCTGCAAAATTTCTTGGTATTCTGTTTGGTAGGAGTATGATTCTTTTTATGTGTAAAAACACCGAAATAGATCTTTAAACTGTGAGCCTGATGTTATAACGTTCTTCAAGAGCTCCTGCTCAAACTCCTACTTTGGTTTTGTTGGCACAATAATATTTGCTCCTTCTTTATGTTGAGCTGCATGTGCACAACATATCGATCTTGATTGAGGGACACAATGGCAGTGCTTGATGCTGGAGCCTTCTTTATAGCTATTTGATATTTGAGGCCAAAACTTTTCATTGACGTTTAGCTCTTTGTAGGGCTGATGAATGGAATGTTAATAAATGGGCATGGGAGGGTACATTAAAGGTTCTAAGCAAGGGAGAAGAGTGCATCATCAAACTGGAAGACAAGGAAACAGGTCAGTTAACTTGAGGATTACTTTAAGGAAATTTCCAAATGAATAATCAACGAAAATTGTCGCTCGTACTTTTCTATGTTCAATGCTATGAATTCCTCTATCCCGTAGAGTAAATTGAATGTAAAAAAATGGCCGTAGCAGAGTTTCTCTTAGTTGTGTTAACAACAACTCTAGGAGGATTAGGAATTATTTTATGTGGTGCTGACGATTTAATAACTATCTTTGTAGCTCTAGAATGTTTTAGTTAATTCTCCTACTAATTTCTATTGTAGAAGTTGTGATAATTAAGATTTTCTTATATTGACTTGTGATGTCGTTTCTTTCTCGTACACTGAATGCAGGTGAATTGTATGCTCGGGCATTTCTCAGAGATGGGGAACCACATCCAGTGGAGCCTGTAATCGATAGTAGCAGGTGCGTATAGTTTGTAATCAAATGATTCACCTCCTTTTGACGATGTTCTTCTTCTTTATAAGTACTCAAACGGCATCGTACACTTCTCTGCCAGATGTTAGCTGTTTATCACAGGGTGTTATTGATTTTTAGATTCAAATTAACCATAGCTGCTCTAGTACTCACTGTTTATTTTCTTCTCTTGCAGATACTTTGTTCTTCGGATTGAGGAGAACATTGGTACCTACTATGCAACCATTTTCTTTCAATTTTATGTTTAGTTTGAAATCTAATTTGTTCTAGCAGAACAGAGAAGCCGTAATATCATTCTACCTTTAGTTGATACACAAATAACATATGTACTCACGTGTATATGAAACAAATTTGCTGATATTGCGACAATTGAGGTTGAATAAGCCCAAATTCTAGCTCCTTGGAAGGTTGGTTGTAATTTGTAAAAGATCTAAATCCAGGTCAGGTTTTAGCGTAGGTGTCTAGTTGGTATTCGTTATTAGCTTAACAGACAACAGATAAAAGATCTTTATGATTCCCAAATTTGTGGCCCTTATATGCTTATCAGATTATGAGATGCCAGTTTCACTTGAGGTTAGACTTGTCTCGAGTGAAACATAGGAGCAGTTGAGTTTAATAGTAACGTCACTCTCAAAAAAAAAAAAAAAGATTCAGTCTCCTTCTAAGTTCTAACTTTACTTGTTCTGGTTTACAACCATAGCATCTGGTTACGTACTATAAATGTCTCTTAGGCATTATAGGACATGTTCCGACCTATATTTTAATTTGTGCACCTCAAATCTGTTTTGGTTTCTCTTTGTTTGACTTCATGTAGTTTTGTCTGGAATAGATCCTCTTTCTCTGCTGTTGTATAGTCTAATTGCTTATGATTCTATCCTGTCTAAACTCTGCATCAGTCTTCCCTTCATTACTGCGGTTACACTATTAAGTCCCTCACTAACTTTACATGTTTGGATATGCTTATGTATAGTGCTATTTGGAATAGCATCCATGGATTTTCAACCATGCTGTCAAACCGTGATCCATGATGCTTGCTTACCTACTTTCAGTCTTCTTCGAAACCAGCTAACTGGAAATCAACATTCTTCTTAGGGGTTGTTTGGTAGGGCGCATAAGAATAATACTGAATACGGGTGTATTAGTAATGCTGATATTAGTTATGCCGACATTAGTTATGCTGACATATTTCTTATCCATTGTTTGGTTTGATGTATTAAAGCATTGCACAATTTCTGAAAGAATTGTTTGTTTACAAAGATGCCCTCAAAACCAGGCCATCACTCTATCTTTTTAAAAGAAGCATATGTTGAGGAATGTTTTTATATGAAAAATGTTTTTAAAAAGTTATTTTGATTTGTCTACCTCTATTGTAGTATAGAACTGAATATTTATTTATAGAAAAGGAAATATGCTAAGTATTTATTTATTTACTAGGGATATAATTTATTTCTCATTATTTGGATTATCTTAAAATTGCATTAATATAATAGCATATTTTAATCAAACATAAATTTTTAAGGACAATTTTGTCTTTAACTAAGCTAATGCATGCATTAAAACCCATTGCATCGCTAATACCATGGTTTTCTATGCATTAGTTATGCATAGGATAATACCAAATACGGTGTATAACTAATGCTTGCATAACTAATGCATAGGTTCAAAAAGTGTACCAACAAAGTATTATTAATACACAAAGTTAATGCATGCATTATTTTATCTAATACATCCTACCAAATGACCCTTTAAGCTTTTAGTATCTAACCCTGTGCTTTATATGCGTAACTTGTGCAGGTGGTCGCCTCAGACATGCTTTTATTGGCATTGGATTTCGAGAAAGACCCGAAGCCTATGACTTCCAAGCTGCTCTTCACGACCATATGAAGTATCTTGCTTTCCTGCCTTCACTTTGCATGTTCCCTTTTTGCCTTTCTATTTCTATTCTCTTTTTGCTTTTTCACTGTATGCTTGTCTGTTCTTTTTGATTGGGTTGGAGGGAGCGAGGGTCGTGGCGGAGGTGCTTGTTATATGCTGTGTGTTTAATTGTTTTGTCTTTAATGATCCAACTCAAAACATGCTAAACAGATACCTGAATAAGAAGAAAACTGCAGAAGAGATGGAGCAGCAATACCAAAAATCCTCGTCAGTTGACTACAGTTTGAAAGAGGGGGAAACCCTGAAACTTCAAATAAAGAATGTTAGTATTCATGGATCCTGTCTTAACATATTGACCTGTAATTATGTTACTCTGCCATCCAGTAACCTCAGCTGTTTTTGGCAACAGAAAACTGGTGGCAGCACCATAAGGTCCAAGTTCTTTGAGCAGGGCCTAAATAATCTTTCGTTGGAGGAAAAGGCCAATAGAAAGGATTCGACTATATTAATCAAGCCACCACCTCCTCCTCCAGCACCACTTTCACCTGTTGATACTGCTGCAAAATCTCCCCCAGTATCACCATCCAAATTTAGTCTTGAGCAATCTGCTGAAACCAAGGACTCCGCGTCAGCAAAAGAGCAGCCAAATAAATCAGAATCACTTAAAGATCAAGGTCCACAAGATGTTGAAGATGATGACTTTGGGGATTTTCAAGCAGCTGGATGAATATTTTGTTGGAAACTCAGTACAATTGGAAAACTAAAGTGCAAAAGTTCATACTAGATACTGTTGTTGAATGCCTTGGTACAGATGTGTATTATAGTTTCAACTCCAAATCTTTACTGTCTTACCTATACACCTTAAAGTGCCTTTCATTTTCTTCAAAGCAATTTTTATTTGGTGGGAGGTACAAGTTCTCTGCTAAAATCAATTGATTGTACTACTCTATGAAATCGGTTTTTTAATCACCTGGTGTCTGGAATTTCTTGGCCCGACTAATCTGAATTCGCGTCGTGAAAAGTCAACCGTGGAGGGTTTTAGTACTCCCTATCATCAAAGGGGAACCTATTCCAAGATTTCAACTCGAGATCTTTGGTTAAAAGTGAAGAAATTTTTACCATTACACGGGTGATTTATGAACTCTTTTTTTATTTTGTGACAGGACTCAACGTTGTTGTATTGGAATTATCTTGTGTTTAGTTTCATCGACAATCGAGGTGAAACCTATAGCCTGTTTGGCCATGCTTCTTCAATTCTAATGCTTTTTTTAAAATTTGAAGTATTTGACCAAGTTTTTGGAAGAAGCAAAAAAAGTGTTTTTGAGGAGAAACAAAAGCAGTTTTGGAGTAACTTAAAAAGTAGATTTTTTTCAAAAGCACTTTTTGAAAAATACTTTTGAAAAAAATATACTTAAAAGCAGTTTTTAAAAGCTTGGTCAAATACTAATTGCTGCTTAGAAGTATTTTCAAATTAATTAATCAAACACAAACTGCTTCTCAATACTTTTGAGAAAAGCACTTTTCAAAATAAGCCAAACAGTCCACTAATCTACATAAAGAATCTTACGGATTATCTACTAACACTACTACTATTTATTTAAATTCATCGTATCAAGATATTCTTTTCTTTATTAAATGTTAAAACAATTGTTATAAAAATATTTGCTTTTGGGCTCCAGTTGACCTTTTTGAGCAAGTGGATCTTCTAAATTAGTTGATTTGGAAAGGCGCTTTTAAGACGCATTCTTGTTCACCAATTTCAAATGTTTCTTTATTTAAGAGAAATAATAATTAGTTTCGAATGAATATATAATTTAGGAAGACAATATGTTTGATATCATTTTCAAGGGAAAAATAATTATTTTTCCCTCAATTTCAAGATTCATGCTTCAATACTTGTGTTCTTATCCTTACAATAGTGATCGCCCATCATAGTTGATATCGATAAGGGCGATATAGACCCCCAAAAAAAGGCACGAATATAAATAAGCTTTGTCATTATTTCAATAAATTTTTTATTTTGAAAGAAATGGTTCAAGACGAACTTTGTTGAGTGAAAGAAATCGACTGAATTGGATTAACCAGTAGGATGACCCTTTACCCATCTTGTTTTTTTTTATTAAATCAATACAAATACATAATTCTCCTTTCACTATTTGTATTTTATAGCGTTTCTAAATGTTTGATAGTATCAATCCTATGCAATCTTTTCAAAATTTGAAAAGGAAAATGATGGGATATTTTCTGTCAAATTTACTTGAACATATTTTTTACAACATACTATTACATTAATATACTAATCAAAGTGATATATAATCGATCTAGAATTTAAGAAAGAAAAATTAACTTTTGACACTTGGCATTTTAAATATACACTAACATATAAAAATTTGAAATTTATATATATAACAATGTTATAATATCTACATAACTATAAAAAACTTCTTATTAAATGTAAAATAAGAAGTTTATAATTAAATATTTTTAGATATAGAACTATAGAAGTGTCATTCATTTTCATTTCTTGTACACGTGTCAAGAATCCATGTAGTAGAAAGCTAGGTGAACTCCGTCTCAACTCTCTCTCTATACGTTTCAGAATTTTCCTATTCAAGAAAACTATCTTACCCACTCCGTTTCTCTGTCCCACTTCGTATTTTCTACTTTTTGTTCAGAATCCCTTTCTTGTAAAAGCTTGATTCTTTTTGTATTATGCTGGAATAATTGTTGGTGGCTTGCCCTTTCTGCTTCTTGCTACGACGTAAGTTCTTCTACTTCAACTCTACTAATCATTTTTCTTTGTTTACCACAACCCCCTTTTTGTCTTTCCATTTTTTTTGGTTGATAAAGACCCCCTATTTTTTATATTTCTGTTTTAATTAGTAAAGCTTTCTCCTTTCTGGGCTGTGCTTCTTGATCATGGTAAAGATGATTTTTTTTTCATGAAGAAATTGTGTAAAAATAGAATCTTTTTGTCTATGCTGAGGATTGCTGTGATTTTTTTTGCTTATGCTTATCTTATAAATGGATGGATGCAGCTGTTTTGGATATTGTAATTGTGGGGTTTAGGTAAAGTAGCTTGCTTTCTTTTCCTTTGTGTGTGATTGTTTTCTTAGGTGTTTGGAATGCTTTTCTTGGAAACTTGGTATTAGCCTAGTTTGGCTAATAAGGAAAGCTCTTAAACCCTCTTGACTTTGGATGACCAGAATGGCTTTGGAATCTTGAGTTCTGCAAATATTCTATTGCCAAAAAGGTTCATTTTTATTATATGAAAAACATGTTCCATAAATTTTGCCCATACTAGTATGTTAAGAGTATTTTTCTTAAGGCAACAAAAAGGAAATCTTTTGAGCAGTTCTGAGTTTTATATGCTGAAGGCATTGAAAAGCCACTAGGAACCCCTTTAATGCAATTGGCTGTAACATTATAGTACCACATAGAAAGTTCAAGTTGTCCCCTTTTCTGTTTCTATGAGGAGTTTGGTTTGCTGCTGGATTTGTGAAACAATAGACATAAGTTTTTGAATGTCGAAACATGGGTGATGCTAAACAGGCGAGCTTATAAGATAGCTATAGATGGTTGGACCCTATTGTATACTTTCTACTTTAGATGTTTTAATGCGAAAAAATTTGTTAATTTGTCGATCTTCCTACTCCAGATAACGTTTTCAACATGTCTCTATCATCAGATGAAGAAAAGAATATAATGAATGAAGGGGCTTATGCTATTTTAATTTTCTGATATAGTTGAATTTTTTTATTTGAATAATTTCTACATATCTGGTGATTCAAATGCATGATGTATCTAATGTTGCTAATATTGAAAATTTGATAATGAGTGTATGGAAAATGTGAACTATACGGCGGAGATTGATATTCAGTTGTATTCTTCCTGGTGATTTAGATGGGTTGGCTCATTGATACTTTAATTTTGAGTGGCCAAACAATCAATTATAGGAGATAAATTCTGGTCTTATTACTGTTCTTACCTAATCCTAATGTTGCATTCGTAACATGTTGAGAAAGATTAGGGGAGAGAAAGGGTGTTATTTTCCTTGAAAGGAAGTGCTAATAGAAATCCGTGTCTTTAAGAGAAAATTTGTGAGGGCTTATCATGCATTTAATGTGAAGTCATTAGCAAGTAAGGTTGATACTAAAATAAATATATCTGTTGAAAAGCTTCTTTATTTGTCTTAACTCTTAAATCTTGTTTGCTCCTAATATCAAGGAGGCTTAACATATTAAATAGGAGTACTACATTTCCTTATTTTTTTGGGCAAGGACTTTTGGTGTCTGGTTAAGAAAGAGGGCAGTTGAGTCGGCTTAAATTAGTCATCATTTATTAACAAATTCATTTTTCTTGAAACAGGTTGAAATTGGTGGCTGACTTAGCTCAAGAATTCTCTATAATTGTGTGCAACTCATAAGAAAGTCCATTCTAATAGTGCAACAACTTGTCTGAAATTTCTGCAGCTGGGAAGCTATAGAACCTTGCGGAACTAACTTGAGAGAATCCCTGTAAAGTTGACAATCTATTCCACGATGGACTTGAAAGCTATATCATGGGTTGGAAACATATACCAAAAGTTCGAAACTATGTGTTTGGAGATGGAAGAGGCTATGTACCAGGTGAACTACACTCTTTCAGTTTTCTATTCTATTTAATTATTACATATGTTGGGCATTACTTATAATCATTACATATGTTGGACATTAATTGTTTCCTGGTACTTGAGTTAATATGCAAGGATGACAGACTTCCTATCATAGTATTGAAGAAAATGAGTGCATTTCACCATATGTCATTAACTGTTCTTTGTCAATTTTGATCAATACGTCTCTGGATATATTAAAAGATTGTGAAATTGTATTACCTATTATTCACCCTGCTAAGTTTTGACCAAAATGGTTATAATAATCATAATTGAGACTCTGATAAATTACAGGACACCGTTAAATATGTCGAAAATCAGGTGAACACTGTTGGTACGAATGTCAAGAGATTCTATTCAGAGGTGCTGCAAGATGTTCATCCTCAACATAACATTGATCCTGTGAAAGTCGCAGCTGCTGACTTGTCTCTTAACCCTTATGCTCACTATGAAATTGACAAGAAGCTCAAAGCAAACCTTAAAGGAAGCACCAGAGGATTCAGTAACAAATTAAATGATGACACTCAAGTGATCAAGGGTACAAAGTACAAATGCTGATTATTCATCATTTACTAGTATTTAATCTCTTTTGTCAGACAGATCTGCTAATATTATTTTTCCTGAGATCTCAGGGAAAAGCAAAAGCGGAGGTGTCTATAAACGTCAAAATGGTGGAATCAAAGAAATTGTTAGAGACAGCCATCCAACTAATAAATCTGATGCTATCTGTCTTGCATCAGGGGATGCAATTAAATTAGCTTCAATTGCTGAGGTTAGAGGTAGTTTTGAAATGGCATCGGACCATGTAAGTCTGACTTCAGCTCTGGCCTCAGTTAAAGGATCTGACTATGGAGAAACAGCAAGTAAAGTTTGTGACCGCACTATAGAAACTAATGTGCCAGCAGCTGGTACTTCAACTAATTCTGCGGCTTCTGTCAAGACGTCAGTTGACTCCTTTGGGAAGAAGCAAGCAGGTTCCAGTTGTATCTCAGTTGGTGGCTTTATCACCAGACTCTTGTAGTATATTGTCTGGCAGTTTTCTTCACTTTTTATTTGCTCTCTTTAATGTCTACATTGGCAACAGATTCATGTACAAAGGAGTTGGCTTGTAATACAACATCTGAAACTAGCACCAATGCTCGGAACAATGAATTAGCTACTGCGGAGATCAATGGGTCCCATGAAGGTATTGACAGATTCCAGTTATTAATCAAAACCGAAGATTTCTCTCTCTCTCTCTCTTCCTCTTTTGCTGTGTAACACTGATTCAGGACTGACTGCTGCCGCGCTGCGCATTACTTTCTAGGAAAACCATATACCAAGTGCTAGATCATTAGATGTCAAAAGTAATTACCCAAAATCATGTTATTATAGTAGAAAATATACAGTGGATTGCGATAATGAGTCACGGCTGAGCTTATGTTGGGCTATATTGGAAAAAGCATCTTAATGAACTAAGTCAAGCACAAACGTATTCGAAAAATGTTGTGCGGGTTCATCTCTCTCAGCCAGTTCATGTTCAAGGGAGAGCGATCGAGTGTAGGAGTTAAATCAGCCATCAAAAGTTGTTTCTTTTCACGGCTCTCAGTAAGGCCACACACTGATTGTACCTCTGCAGTGCACAGTCATGGGTTCTGCAGGAGGGCAGATGCTCAATGGTGCTCCTGAAAATAGGGAGTCAGTAACTCAGTATGTGCTATATACCATTTATGTTTTATCAGACACTGTAGGATTAACAGTTGTGCTTCACCTTTTTTTTTTCCTTGGGAATTTGGGGAAAACTACAGTGACTGTATCACTCTTCCTCCATTGCAGCACACAATGTACTTCCCTTCCGCATGACTTGCTGTCAAAGAAAATTTAGAAGGTCCTTGTCTTCCTCTTCTGTTCTATCCACTTAAAATGAAATGAATCAAAGGGATGTTTGTGAGACTGACCAGCATATGTCTGCTTTTTAGGTTACTTCATTGTCTCTAGGATTATCACTTTGTCAAATCTATTTCTATGACACATTGTGCTTTTTTACAGAAAGGTCAGATAATTTGTCTTCTGCTATGTCCAAGTATGACATTATTGAGTCAGTAGCAGAAATGGTTGAGAAATTTGACGAATCCCAGTTGGAGGAAACATGTGTCCTGGTTGAAGGGGACAGGATTCATGTTCCAAAGGGCCCAGTCAAGCAGAAGTCATACAAGGTTGGTCCCCCCTCCCTCCCTCCCTCTCTCTCTCTCTCTCGTATGAATTCTTTCTTGTATTATTCCTTTAATTCGATTTTTGTTTTTAGGAGGGATAGGGGTGGGTAGTCTGGATCTTGTTTGAATGCGTCTTATATGTGTTTTTCCCATAATTTCTCAGAAGAAGCTTCGGGAGGCATTCTCCACGAGAAAGAGGTTGGCACGGAAAGAGTATGAACAACTTGGAGCACTATATGGAGATCAACAGTTTAACCAAGAAGCTGAAAACAAGGTCATACCTGTTCTTTCCATGAATTCAAACACTAAGAAGTTATCTGCTAGTGATCGTCTTGAATCTGAGTGGGAGATTCTGTAGTTATGATGATGCTGTAAATAGTATTGTTGCTTTTCCAATCACTGCATGGCGTCCTTGAGAAACAAACATTGAGAGATGATGCACCAACTGTTGATGTTATAAGCCCATTAATTGCTTTATAAAATTGCATAAGTTATTTATAATCCGTTCCTCTAGTAGCATAACCAGTAAATAATACGTAGTGTACCTTGAAGAAACCAACCTATATTTGAGGTATGGCCATCTTGTATCCAATCATGGCATTCTTATAAATTACTAAGATATATGAATACTTTTTAAAAATCTGTCCTTGAATTTTCATGTCTGTTGGCTTTATCCTTTCTTAAAAATATGTACGTAGTTCAAGTCTTTGGCCGATTCACAAGGAATATTTTGGTTGCTTTTGTCGGATTGCTTACTACTAGGTTGGATTGGATGTCAACATGTGGAGGCACTCTTTGTAGTAAATGGACTAATTTCTCCTTTTGATAACTTCTAGTTCTTTGCCATTAACGCACAGAGTTGGAAGGATATGTTGGTGATTTGTATGCCTATGTAGTAGATTTTCTATTATGTAATCCTATTTCTTAAGGTCTCAACCCAACCGAAGCTGTAGTTATGTGGACTTGCTCGAGCATTCCAAATATCACATTGCCAAAGAGTTGCCAAGGGTCTATCGGAACAGCTTCTCTACCCCGAGGGTAGGGGTAAGGTTTGCATACACACTACCCTCCCTTGACCCCACTTGTGGAATTATACTGGGTTGTTGTTGTTGTTGTTGGTCATTTCTGGAAGCAGGTAGTTTCTCTTCTGGAATCATGTGGACTTGGTCAACTAAATAGTTAGTCAAGGTTTTCCTGTACATTTTAGAACCGGGTAAATGTGCACAGTAAAAAAGATGTTTTCTCTGCAGTACAGTTCAACATTAAAGTTACAATTACTGCTATATATGCTCACTTGATATAGCAACTAATATATAGCTTACTGATTCAATATCTGATTTTCAAGAAACCAAATGAGATAAACTATGGGAGCCAGTGGGGTGGTCCAAAACCAGAGATGCATATAGTAACCTATTCCATGTATCAGGCAGTCCAGGTAGGCACCAATGGCTGCAATCAGCAAAACTCTCCGGTGGCTTTAATTTCCTCTTCACCAATTCTTTTCCTTTCTTTTTGGCATAGACTGATGGATGAGCATCTACGCGGTGCTCTGAGAGCTTGGTAATGTTTAAGTATCTTACAGGGATTCTCATTTTTGACAATGTTCTTTCAACTATCGCCGTCAGGGACTCAGAAAAATGTGTTACGTGGGACTTGTCTGTGATGAGTTGTGTTTTATTGTAACATCCATTTTGAGCTTTGTGTTCTGGAGAAATGCTTCTGAAGAAAACTGTTGTTTTGTTCAAGTTAACATTCTGATCTATCCAATCTGCCCAGGTCCTCATTGCCACTTCAAATGCTGATTCTAACTTCAGCTCATTAACTAATTGTCCCTTGTACTCGAAAAAGTCCCACCTGCATGCAAAATATATTTAGTTTGTACCTGTTGCATCAGATAACCTGTCTTATTTTTTCAAGTAACTATTGTCTCTCTTTTTCTATTAAAGTTATCTTCTCTGTGTCCTGATAGTGTGAAAATTCTTCATTAGCGTAGAGATGTTAAACTCATAAACTTTATAAGAAAATTCTTTAGTGACTTACGCCTTCAACTTTCCAAGATGCACCCACCAATGGCCTGTGTTGAATACCATAATATCAGCTCCTTGCCAAAGCCTAGACGATAAATCGAGTTTCTCCAGCCTCAAAATTTTAGGAGCACCAGGTTTGTTTGATTCTAACTGAACCAGGAATGGGTTCCAGTAGAACTCTACAGTCACATTGTAGTCCTAGAAAAGCAAGAAATTATTGTTTTCTGGTATGAACATAAGAAAGTGTGACCTAAATTCACAAGTATTATACAATTAGACATGTCCAAAATTACAGTAAGAGGTTACTTGTAATGAAAACAATGAAGTCTGAGTTGATTTACCTTAGCTTTGAAGATTTTATAGGAGCCACTCTTAACATCAACATGGGCTCTCGAAGGAGGAATTGTAGAATAAAGAAGACAAGCAAGAGATTCCCACTGGTTTCTGTTTAGTGAATCTCCAACTATTATTACCCTCTTTCCTCTAAGCCTCTCCAACATATATATGCCATTCAAACTGCAAAAGAACCACCAATTCTTGCTCATCTTTTTATATCAAAATAAAAAAGAGTTTAACTCTACATAGTGATAGTGCAAAAATTCTTCACATTGTCAGTGCAGTAACTAACCTATGTTGCTCTGACTCTTCAAAAATGTCGGTGGGTGCGTGCCGGATCCTCCAAAAGTAGTGCATTTTTGGAGGATCCGACACAGGTGCAACACTTGTTTTGGAGAGTCCGAGCAACATAGGTAACAACAATAATAACATACTCAGGTGACATTGTCTGGTTCAGGCGACATTGACGGTGTATATAAGTTAAAGAAACAACAAACAAGAAAATAAATGAACAATTCTAATTTTCTACCTTGGGATGACACAGTGATGAGGTTCCCAAGACCAATTTTGATAGTCAAAATCAGGCCTTCCATTCTTTTGGCAGCTCACTTGTTCACTAAGGAATGGACATTGTGGTGCTTCATAATATGGACTCTCCTTTGGTTTATAAACCCATCTTCCCTCAAATATATTGCACTTATTCTTGTTGTTTTTCTGAATTATATTCCCTTCATCTTCTCCACATCTTGCTGTGGAAAAACTAGATGATGCGACGTTGAACATGCAACGTCGCAATGCCCTGAAATGCATTGCCTCATTCTGCTTAATGCATATCAAGAAAATGAAGCAGCTAATGAAACTACCAAACGCACATAGCATCCATTTCTGACTAATTTTTGAGCTGGTTTCCATTTTGGTTGATTTTCTTGTAGTACGAGGAGTAGTAATTAAATAATAATGGAAAAACTAGTTTAAGTTGTAGGTAAATTGATGTTTGTTCAAGGTGATAATTTGTGGAGTTACTTAAAATCTAACTGTAATTTGTGAAGCTGGTGAATTAGAAAATGTTGACAAGTTAGTCAACTACCCTTTTGCTCTCTTTTGTTACTATTTACTACTTGTCCTGAAAATGACCTGAAACTAATTTCTGACCATTTTCCCTTCGTGCTAATAGAAACCAGGGGCACTTTTTTTTTTTGGTTTTCCACCCGATGTCTGGTATTCATATTGGGGTCCGATTAAATCCGGATTCGCGTCGGGAAGTCCCTTATCGGGAGTAAAGCGCTCCCTATAACAAAGGCGACTCCATACTCAGGGACTCGAACTCATAACCTCTGATTAAAGATGAAGGAGTAAGGGGACACTTACTACTATGCTAGGGTATAGACTATCTGCTCAGAGGTATAACCGATGGCGACAATTCAATTTATATTATGTATGAAATAATGGAAAAGAAATAAAAATATCAAACATTTCTCATTTTCCCTATGGCATTATGTGAGGAGATGTTATTGCATTCTTGGTACTATGGTCCAATTCCCATGAAAAAGTTCAGTGACTATAAATAGATAATTCAAATAGATAGTTGAACATGCAGGTGCAGGTGCAGGTGCAGAGGAACATTTCAAGAAAACATTGCCAATTATATGTTGAATTTACTGAACACGGTTTCATCTTCTTTTGTGATTTGTGTTATGTCGCTTCTAAATTTCCCTCTTACAAATTGAGCAAGCCGTGGACAGTACTTCTTCCTCTCTTTTTTTTCTCTCTTTCGTCTTTCAAAATAATTTTTATGCGACGAGAATAATATTATAATTTCACCGTTATACATAAATTTAGTGACTTCTATGTCATAGTTATTTTAATGTGACCAAAAAATAATTTTGTAATGTTATTGTTATAGCGAATAAAATTTAATGATCATACGTGAAATTACTCTTATTTTTTCGTTGTGTCTAATGAGTTTCAAAATCTATTCAATTTACCAACCGGGACGGATCTAGCATATTTCTTATGGGTTTATCCAAGTCCAATGATTTGGGGGTTTTGCATTCATACCCACTTTTTGTGCCACGTTTTAACTTATACCTGCTTTGTAAAAAAATTGCATCTGTACCCGCTTTTGCACATAACTTCAGCATGCAGGGCTGAAGTAGCAAAGGCAATCATGCAAAACTTCAGCATTCTAGTAGACGGGCCTGAAGTAGCTTGCGAGCTGAAGTTCTAGAGCTGAAGTTCCCCAGTTATAAAGACAAAAACTTCAGCATACGGGGCTGAAGTTCCCCCAGTTACACTCTAGAGCTGAAGTTTTTGTCTTTGTAAATGGGGAACTTCTAGAGCTGAAGTTTTGTCTTTTGTAAATGGGGAACTTCAGCATACGGGACTGAAGTTCCCAAGTTATAAAGACAACAACTTCAACATACGATGCTGAAGTTCCCCTAGAGCTGAAGTTTGTAACTGGGAAATTTCAGCTCTAGAGCTGAAGTTTTATCTTTGTAATTGGGGAACTTCAGCCCCGTATGCTGAAGTTTTGTCTTTATAACTGGCGAACTTCAGCTTAATTGGTGAACTTTAGCTCAGCGAGGGAAGGGGGAGCTGAAGTTATTTAAAAAGTGGGTACAAGTTAAAAGTTTTTAAAAAAGCGGGTATAGGTTAAATGGAGACGATCAAATAGGGTGCCCCGCGCATTTTTACAATGATTTTGGCTCGGACCCTATCTAATATATGTAAAGTTTCACCAGATAAGTATAAATTTCAAATCCAATAAATCAAAATTTGAACTTGACCCACAAATGTTTGAATCCAACCAAGCTTGTTTAGGCTATATGTCTTCCACAAATGAATACAAAATTGTAGTATTATTTGAGGGAAAAAAATTAGACTACGCTGATTGTATGCTGGTTTTGAAGAAATTTTACATTTTAAGATAGGGGAAGATTTCAGTGTAGGATGATGGAGAGAATTGTTGAGTTGCACAAAATATTCAGGAACATGTTATAATCCAATCCACATCAATGGGTTCATTTATTGGTTAGCCTATGCAAAAGATAATACCTTGAGCATTAATGTGAGAAAAATACTTGGAAAATGATCAAGTAAAGAACATATGTTGACTATAATTTTTCACATTTGGCTTAGATAAAGGGACATGTATGTTTGGTTCAGAATAATCTCATATGTTAACTATTTGGATGTTGAATGACCAAAGCTTCTTCTCTATAGGCGGGCGATTTGCAGCCACGCCCTACATAACAGCCACCTTTTAACCTATATCCTACTTTTAAAAATTATTGATTTGGTAGCCAGCTGATAAAAATCCGCACTAATATGACCATTCTACCCCTGACATAACATATAAAAATCACGCACCTCTGTCTTTTCTTATATTTGAATCACGTCCGTCTCTTCTCATATTTGAATCACGCACAAAATACTTCACCGATCCTCCGTCTCTTCTCAGATCTCCTCTCCCAAACAAAAATTCAAATTGTAAGTTTTCGAATCTGACTGATGTTCATGATACTGAGATTTTTTGCTAAATTTTAGGTGAATTTTTTGCTTTATTTGCTAAACAATTTATTTTTTTGGCTAAACTTCAACACTAGTAATATGCTTAAGTTATGTACTGTGTTCTATAGTTTTTTGATGGGTTTTTTCAAAAACTTTGCTGAAGTTTTTCTCCTGGATATAATAGTTTTCTAATGAGCTTTATGAAAAACTTCAGCACAAGATGCTGAAGTTTTTTAGTTCATTTTCTAATACTTCAGCACTAAATGTGCTGAAGTTTTTCTCCTTGATACAATAGATTTGTCATGAAAAACCTCAGCACAAGATGCTGAAGTTTTTTAGTTTATTTTCTAATACTTCAGCACTGAATGTGCTGAAGTTTTTCTCCTTGATACAATAGATTTGTCATGAAAAATCTCAGCACAAATATGCTGAAGTTTTTTCGTTCATTTTGTAATACTTCAGCACTGAATGTGCTGACGTTTTTCTCCTTGATACAATAGATTTGTCAGGAAAAACCTCAGCACAAATATGCTGAAGTTTTTTAGTTCATTTTCTAATACTTAAGCACTGAATATGCTGAAGTTTTTTCTCCTGTGCTATGTAATTTTCTCGTGCATGCTCAAGTTAAATATCTTTTGTGCTTAACTTTTGTCCTATATTAATCAGCTTTTTCATGAGCTTTAATCTATTGTTAATTTTCTCAAACTTCAGCTTTTTTTCATAATTAAATTCTTATGCTAATACTTGACACTAAACA